>CAXARX010000395.1:0-15929 GCA_963971425.1 Bryoerythrophyllum caledonicum | reverse complement strand
CGCTGAAAAGTCGTGTCTAGAAAATCAAAAAGAAACGCACTGCACGCTGAGCTGATTGAACCTTCATATTTTTTTTCAAAACGCTAAGTGTGTGTGTCAAGCATTTTGTGTCAAAGAAGATTTGTAATCTGAAAGTTTGGTCACATGCGCTGACGAAAAAACTGAAGACGAAGATGAAAAAAGCAGCTTTCAACCTGGGCGAAGGCTCAAACGTGCCGATTTATGCAAACAAGTCGCTTGCAGTTCAAACTGTAAATAAATGATTTTAATCTGTAGGTAATGACATCAGCTTTTTTTGTGCACTTTACTAAGTTTGTTGATGTAGCCATTGTCGAGCAAATGATTAAAACATATGGCGCAGAATTTATGTTCTCGACATTATTAGAAATTACTGGACTACCGTTGTAGCGCGAATGCTGCAAAGTTTGACTGGCTGCTACTAAAATTCTGCATGGTGCCGCTAAGTCGCAAACAGAATATTGTCTACTTCGACTTTGAAGCTCTACAAATCGGCACGTAGAACCATGTTCCCGAAATTTTGATATTGAAAACTGGACATTACTTTAATTTTAAATATACCTGCTATACATGTTGTTGCATTCCACAGACGCATACCAAGCTAAAATTGATCAGCCCAATAGCACACTACTGTAGTCGCTCTAATATAACGAGCTGATTCTCTGACGGGTGTGCGTTTCAGAATGAAAAAATTTTCGACTACGGTGCATGACTTTGGCTAGTCATGTGGGACATTGCTCATTTTGAAAGGGCAGTTACAGTACTATAAAAAGTTTTGTATTCCACTGTAAATTACGGAGAAACAAGCAGTAATTTATACTGATAAAGAGCTGGAATGAAAACCCTAATACAATAAGTAAAAAGAAAGTTGTTGGCTAGGGGAAAAAAAGTAAACATGTCAAATCAATGAGCAACGAGTAAGATGCGCCCGGTTGCAAAACAAGTAAAAAATTAAGCACTATTTAAATAAATATGTATCATACGAGCAATGCAACTGACGATACTTTAGTAAAATTGAGTCAAATGCCGCTAAGGAACTCCTGATAAAGACCCTGGTTTGCTATTTGGAGCATGAATTGCAAAAAATGAGCCGATGCGAGGGCTACATGCAGAAAAAAGGAATTTGAAAATTCCCAACAGAGAAAGCCCAATTCGCTACAGAAAGAGCGTTTTTTAAGTTGTTTTTACCCCATTTTAAGCTAGCTACCGTCTTTGAGTGCTAACACGTGGTACGACTTCGTCGCTGTTACGAACCGGCTGAATGTGGGAAAAATAATTAAATAACCGAATTTTCGTACGTACCGTTAAAGCGCAGATTCAGGAGTTTTGGAGAGCTCTTATTGACGCCCTGGGTACGCGTAACTCCCGATTCACTATGAAAATTTTGACGATGGTCATCTCTTCGACAAGCAAGTTGAGAATTAAATGGGTGTGGAATTATCTGCAATATAACGGTTCAAAGAGCTGTCACATGTCAGCACTCAAATTCGATATTCAACAAATTTTGTAAATTTAGTAATGTTATTTGGAATTGGAGCATATCCAATCTTATAATTTTACTGCATCGATGTTTCTCATTGACGAAGTAGAATTTGAAAAGAATTTTGAGAAGTGAGGTGACTCCAGTACCGCAAAATCCCGGATGTATCGCAATATTTTTTATTACACCAATCTGACTCATTTTGTAATTTGAGACAGAAAAGCGGAAAGAATCGAAATTTTGCTGTCGAGATATATCCGAGGTTAAGCGGTAACCACATTGCGAGTTTTACTTTACTTTACAAGAGCTTTTACAGTACTGTGAAAGCTTTTTAACCCCGGCGTAGTAGCATTAGACACGGAACTGCATGCATGCGAAACGCCTCACCCCTTCAGTGTCCTACACGCGTAAAATATACATCGATAAGCGCAGAACACGCTTTACAATTAATTACGGGAGAAAAAGTTGGCCCGTAGCATAGCGTGTGGGTGTAGTACTTGCATGCGAGTACCATACAAATGCTTGCCGTAGAACGCCGGGGTTAATTGGAAGCGAAACCTCTAATGTGGTCACGATAGTTACTGTATTTAGTTTTACTGTAAAGGATTTGGCATTTCATCCTCTACACCATGAGGAATCACCGTGATTCCTTGTGGTGTAGAGGCTGAAGTGCCAGGTCCTGTACAGTATATAACTGAGGTGATTTCTTGGTGTAAGTATCGGCATTGCATTATAATTTCCATATATTGTGGGACGTATGTAAAATAAAAGCAGTATTTCCAATCGCGGAACCTGAATCCGGCATGACGCTGAGATTTGCTGACAAATATGTTTGGCCGATTAAGCAGCATATTGTCGCTCGTTATTTAGGTGCGTATTTCACCCCATTTCAATCGTCCAACAGCAATATGACAAAATCAACATAGTCAGCGCAGTTCGAGCAGCTGGTCCAATACGAATTTTTACGAAAAGACCAGAAGCTGCAAATGTTCCAACAATGTCTGGCAACAATGCTAAATCATACATTTCAAGTCGCACCAGCTGATCTAATAACGAAGCAATGGCTGAAGAGTTTTAACGTGGTACAATACTCCCCACATAAGTCGGATACCAAGAGAAAATTTTTCGCTTTACCCCTCTTAACAAAAGTTGTTCGCAACATTAACGTCGGCATACAAATTAATAATTACTGGGTATTTTTAGCAAGTAAAGCCATGTTTCGTTGAGCTATTCAAAAATCCAAATTTCTGTCACCTGACTTGTGCGCGCATTCTCGCACAAATCACGTGACAGAAATCTGAATTTTCGAATAGCTCATCGAAAGATGGTTTTACTTGCTGAAAATACCGAGTAATTATTTATTTTTATGCTCACGTTAATGCTGCAAACAAATTTTATTAAGGGGGGGAATCCGAAAAATTTTGTCTTGGTATCCGACTTCTGTGGGGAGTACTGCAGTGCGAAGCAGAATACATAAAATACTTACCGTTAGCTTCGATGCTCCAAATAATTTTCTGCACAGCCGTCGTAAAAACGGTTGTGTTGCTATTATCAGTTATGAATGAGAAATAAGATTACAGCGCTTACAAGCTTTGTGCACATTGTAGCAAAAAGCTGACGATAGTGAATCCGTTATTTCTCTACAAGCTGCATACGTAAGTGAGCTGAGTGACTGCTACTGCGGTCTTCCGGGATCTCCTGTTCCCGAGTCAAACGCAATTGAACAGTCTCGCTAATCAATGCAGCTTCGTGGTAAATTCCGCGACACGGCGTTTGCCGAATGGTGTAAGATGCCATCTGGATATGGCGGTGATATGTACAAACATTGCTCACAAATGAATCAGTGGCTAGCTAAGAAAGGTGACATAAGCGAGAGTGCCTGGCGGACATTGGTAATGGCTAGATGTAAAGCTGTTTCTGTCCGAACGAATCCCCGTCTTTAACTGCCCATAAGTGAACAATTTTGCCGTCGTTGCTCGAACGGAGTATCTGCGAGTATGAAAATTCGTGAAGCTCTGAGGCACGTGCTGGACGGATGTGAATTTGGAAATTTGCTGGTATTTGATAGGCACAACAAGATCGAAGAATTGATGGTTTCAGAATTGCGCACGAAAAAATACACTACCCTTATTACGCAAAAAACCTTTTAGGAAGATCACGGCACCCCACGCAAGTCTGACATTTTTGCAGTGAACGAGTATCGAACAAAAGCCGTAATTTTGGGCCCAGCGATTAAAATGGAAAAAGGTGACGCAGACGCTTTGAGTCAGATAGCAGAAAAGCGGATCAAATACGAGTCTATTATACCATAGTTTGGAAATTTATACAAGCTGCCACGCGGTGTCACTACGGTGCATGGTTTATGGCTTGGAGCTCTACACATTCTGACGCGATCCAAACATTCAAAAAATTGAGTCTTCCCCACCGGCTATTCGATGCAATTTCACGCACAATTGTCAGTTATAGTGGTTGAATAATTCATAATCACTTACATGGTACTTAGATTTTTTAAGTTTTTTCAACATGGATGATTCACCCTCTTAGTTCAATAAACGGATTTGATTGTATATTCCTGCAAGATAAGCAACTTTGTTTTTACTAGTGTAATACTAGATTGTTTGAATTAGGTTTGGTCTGGGTCTGTAGAAGGCAACGACATGTGTCGCAGATATACTTTAATTTAAAGTAATGTCTCAAGAGCTTGTACATTATTCTTTTGGAATTTCACATTGAGAGATAGCCAAACGGAAAAAGAAGCAGAAAACAAGCAAAAACGGGCAATTTCGAGCAAAAGAGAAGTAACTCGGAACTTAACGGTAGTTGGAAGAGAAGAAAACATACTGGTAAGGGTTTAGCATTCAGTCCCTACTTCAACTACCCCATGACAGTATCTGCACTTGCAGCATTTTGGCACTGCACTTTACAACGATCCGATTGCAGCGGATACATCGCAACCATAAAAAATGATAACTCGGCCGGCTAGTTATACAGCGCCCGGGGCAGAATTCACGCCGACCATGGAAATAAATATTACTAACATGGAATTAAAAATTTTCATGCGCACAAGAAAATGTACATATTGTTTGGTGGGACATACAAAATTTTACATCCGCGAAATAAATTTTATCTCGATGGTACCGCAACCAGCAAGGGAATACTTTAGAACATGCTTTTGCATGTTTGATTCGAAAATCAATTTGACAAAAGTGATTTAAAATATTTTCTTGGCACCTGCTGTACCATGGAAATAAAATTAATTTTTGAAAACGTAAAGTTTTTTCACTGTCCTTCAGCGTTGAAATAACGCAGCAGAAATTGTATTGGATTGCCAGTCATCAGTTTAGCATAAGTTATTGTGAAGAGCATAAAAAGTTCGTCATAACACATGATATAAGGCATGGGCTCTGCAGTCATCTAATCGAGAAATTACGTGCAAAAGTAATAAAACTTTTTATGCTCTTCACAATAAGTTATGCTGAACTGATGACTGGCAATCCAATACAATTTCTGTTGCGTTATTTCAACGCTAAAGGACAGTGAAAAAACTTTACGTTTTCAAAAATTAATTTTATTTCCATGGTACAGCAGGTGCCAAGAAAATATTTTAAATCACTTTTGTCAAATTGATTTTCGAATCAAACATGCAAAAGCATGTTCTAAAGTATTCCCTTGCTGGTTGCGGTACCATCGAGATAAAATTTATTTCGCGGATGTAAAATTTTGTATGTCCCACCAAACAATATGCACATTTTCTTGTGCGCATGCAAAATTTTAATTCTATGTTAGTAATATTTATTTCCATGGTCGGCGTGAATTCTACCCTGGGCGCTGTATAACTAGCCGGCCGAGTTAACATTTTTCATGGCAGCAACTGTCGACTCGACTCGCATTCACATTAAGTATTTAAATCTCCATTCGTACTTCGAAAAGCGGCATCGCGAGGCTTACGCACGCAACGCTGACGGACCAGTAATTCTTATCGTCGGTGCACCGCGTTCGGGAAAGAGCTCATTATGCAAGACTTTTCTTAATTACGCGGTTCGAAGTCGGCCACAAACGCAAGGCTTACCGTTTCTGAAACAGTGGACACCGTTGTTTGTCGAGCTCGATTGCTGTAAGCCAAACCTATCCCTTCCAAGAAGGCTATTAATAACCTCATACGTTTCGCCGAATGATCCTACTTTGGTTGGCTCATTGACGATCGCATGCTTTTTTCCGTTCCATTTGGGTACACACAACCACGCCGAAATAACATGATGTTTTACCAAGACCGTGTGCAACACCTTGCGAAGATTGCTTGCGAACGGATGCAGAAAAGCCGTCATATTGACGCAAGCGGTATGTTTATTGTTGCATGCGGCTTTCGTAACGGCGATTCGATTGAATACATTTTGCATACGGCAAACACATTTCACATCACGGATATTCTCGTAATGGACAACGCAAGGTTGTGTTATTTGCTGCAATACAAATAGCATCTGCCCCATCAGCAGCAGCAGGCGATCAAATTTGCTTTCCCCGATATTGCTGACGTTCCACAGTCCAAAGGCTTTTCGGAATCAACCGATGCCGACGATGAAGCTAAAAACTATCAGCTTTTACGTACGCGTATTTATTTCGAAGGCACCGGCTTTGCTGTCGAATCAGGATCTCCCTATCCGTTCGACATGCCGTTTGCCGACATGAAGCAAAAAACCGTCATCGAATTCTCGCCAACGCGATATATAGGAGGTCACGTTTTCGCGCTAATGCCGACATGGAATAAGGAAGACGTGTTGAAAGCTGATGCCGCTTTCTTGTTATATTTTTAGCGATCTCGTGACCATTGTTTGGTATACAATATGTATTAGATAGTTGCATGTTCCCATTCCTACAACGAGTTACGTATGTAGAGTCTGCCTTGTTTACATTTTCTTTGCAATCATGATATTATTTCAGTTACTATGATGATTTCTTGCCAACATGCTTCTTTAACTGCCGTGATCAACTGTAATAGGTATTATATAACTTGTTGTAGAGTCCAATACTTCCTTCGAAACTGCAAATAAAAATAAGAAGTCTTTTTTACTAATCAAAAGTTGGGATATGATGATGAACCTCGTAGGACCCATGATTCAAAACTCTGAATTTGGAGTGCAATTTATAAATTTGGGCTGCAGCACGGGGATAATCGCATTGCGCACTAACTCGTTGATGCACAATATTGCGTGGTGTACGCGCGAAGATTATGCCGTAAAGCCTTGTTTGTAATTATCTATCTACCTGCGAGGTAAATCTCGCCGTGTAACGATTAATAATTGTAAGTCTATACTTTGTATTAGAACCACAGACTTTTTCCTATAAATAAAGTTTCATCGGCATTAGTCGGCATAAAATGAGTCTTTTTACCAAACTATGCTTTGGATTCGAAAGAATTGGCGAAATTAACTATTTTGACGGCAGATAAAGTTCCTGGAATCGGATCGTTGTAAAGTTAGTTTATCAGTCGGTGTAGCAAGAGCAACCGGCAAATCAAGCTGCGACTTTTCATTAGCTTGCCGAACTACTGATCGTGCACGACGTCGATTGCGTCGTTCACGTCGCGGGCAAGAGCGTTTTTCTTTCACTAAGTCTTCGAAACATTTACGATGAAAGCATGCCTGACATTTCGGACAGCGCTGCACTTTGATTAAGTAAAATATAAACCCGACATCGTTTTTGTGACATTTCCCGCACATATGACCGTTGGCCTGGCAAACAGCACATGCTTTGGTATGCTGTAACGACACCGTTCGGTCGGCGTGGCGGCGACGGCTCGAACATGCGCTGCTGCTGCTGCGGCGGCAACGTCGAATATAGCGAGATACATCGCAATTCACCTACATCCTGTTCGAGCGCGTTGATTTCGCGTGTTATACGTTTGCATGCTTCGTCGTTTTCGTTTTGTCCGGTTAGAAACAACAAAATATGGTGATTCAAAATCAAATCGCATGCAACCAGTTTTAATACATAAGATGAAAATCTAAGCGCCTTGGATCAACTGCGCAGCTGCATATCACACTCACACTCATTCGTTCTTGCTGCGGAGCGGAAGGACTGAATGCAAAACCCTTACCAGTAGCTGAAAACCTTTTGTTTCTCCAGCAGCGAACTACAGTATGACACTTTTCAACCTACAACATCCAAAAATTACACGAACAAAACTCAAAACAAATTTCCCGCTTTTTTCACTGCTATTGGATAGAGCAGCGAAAAATAGGTGTAGTGGTGAAGTCCGCTTAATTTTACGACGTCAGGAAGGCATGAAAATACACGAAAAAAAGCTAAAACTATTTTAGAAAGTTTTTGTTATTTTAGAAAGTTGTACTCAAAATGCAAGCTAAATCAAGTAAATGCTAGTGCTATGACGTTTACGTGTTTTTTCGGTGAATATTTGACGTAATAAAGCAAGGCTAACGTTCTCTCTTATTACCATATGGGATTGAAAGTCGCGATTGCGACCTTGAAAAAAGGAAAGTTCATTCTAGTGCAGTAATACACTATAGTGTGTAAAAAGTACTTTCCTTTTTTCAAAGTCGCGATCGCGACTTTCGATCCCATATGTTGTTATATTGCCAACGAGATCGTGCAGACTCAGTGCACGGGTAATTATTTTTTTCCAATGCGAGGGACCAACCAGGCATGCATCACCCTGGTCAAAACGACTTTTCTTGGTTGTGATCTAGCTCTCTAGAAATAGGCAAATTTGGACCTCCGTCCTACGTTTTCGTATGTCACCGTGACATTTTAAAGGGTACAAATTGGGTGCAGTGTACTACAAGCTAGAGAACGAAGATTTGTTGTCTAGCGCTCTGCATTATAATGTTCAAAAATTTGCTCAATTTTTCTCATATTTCGTTTTTCAATTTTGGCTTCAAAATTTGTTTTCTAAAACACTGCAGTGTATTACAATGTCAAGCGCTCTGGAAGGAAAATTGAAAAAAAACTTTAAGTTACACTGATTTTACAAATTATTGTACCGAATTTACACATTACGACGTCGAACAAATTAATTAGACGCAGTCCGGTTCCACCCAACAACTTTTAAAACAAAAAGTTTAAAACTTCAACAATTACGTACGAAACCCGTTAAAACATTATAACATACATCGTTGTATAACAAAATATATAATTTCTTTTGGTTGTATGTCAAAGCAACAACAATTCTTTGGTTTGCGCATGTCTTACGTAGTGCGGCACTTCCTAATTAAAAAAAACAGACGAAAACTAACTCTTCTTTCACCAACAAACTGGATAAACATTTTAACCAATAAATCTTCCATTACCCTGCCTTACATACAACTTTTTGGTACGTGGTTCAAATTTTTTTCTTATCGCCGGTGGATGCCGATGAATTGCCAGCAGGTTGCCGTTTATACCATTTTTCAAGCGTTGACTGCGAACCGTCACTTTCAACCCGGTAAGCAATACTTAGATTGCCTATTTGTAGCAGTCTCGTGATGGCAGCTTCAGGGAGCGCGTTGGGCATGCGGAAAGAAATTTCGCGTATAATTTCACGTGAACCAGCATTAGCGTGCATGCGACGTACATCTTTGGCATTTGCTGCAGGAGTTACTGCAAACTTTCTGCTACGTAAATTCTGCATATCATAATTCGTCGGGATCTTCGAACCCGTGTTTCTTACCTTACGAGCGACAGTTCCCAGTTCGGCTTCGTCTGCTTTTTCCTTGCATGCCTCATCGCGTAGTTTTCGTTTACAGTCACGGGAGCAGACGCAATTCGGATTCGGCAAACCTCGACCACAATCATCCATGTCATAAAATAAGAATAGCTCTTCATCTTTCATGATATCGGTTGCGGCTTCGATAACAATGTTCGTCTTGCCTTTTACCATAATTTTAGTGGCAGTGCAATTTGGAGCATGCGACTGGTTGATAAAACCGGCCAAGTTATCGAATCCGTCGATGTATATGTCGCCTTCCACGTTCATCAAGTACTCGTGTTTGTTGTCGCCACTTACCATCGCCTTATCGAGCATGCAATCAACGTCTGACTGCGTTATTCGCTTGCCGGTGTACGAAATTATGAATTCGCCACGTTTAAAATCTTTATTTGCGAACAAACCATCACCAATGGGCTTCGTACCATTAAGAAGAGTACTGATTTTTTTATAAACATTGTCGTCGGCGACGTTCGTCGTAAAATTATCGACAAATCTATTACCGCATGCAACGTCATCAGTTCCATGCGAACATGTCTTACGAGTGCATTTCTTCGCTTCTTTTCGATTAGCACAAAGATTTGAAGCACAAGTTCCCGGGTTACAGTCGCATCTGCCTTTAGTACGGACCGTCTCACATAGATTAGCCGATCGATCACGGAAACAACGATTTTCCATTTTCGACTTTGTTTTATTGCATCGCTTGTTGTTTTTGGAACTCGAAACTGAAATTGTGTTTCCGTCAGCTCGTTGTGCGCAAAAGCACTACATGCTGGGGGATCTCGCTCTGCTGCTCGTGTGAGGTCCGGAAAGCTTCGGATAACTGGCGGCATTTTTGCCGTGTATACCGAAAACTCGGGCACTCGTAAGTTCTTGTACCGCAGAACGCCGGATATATTGCGAAACGTGTATTTTTCGATTTTTTATCTAAAGAAGCATCCTCGGTCAGAGGTTCTACTGCAAATCGCGTTGTATGCGAGTATGGTCAACACTGGCATGTTTAAATCGCGATTTATCCGAGGTATTGCGCTACATGAGAGATTTCTGTTTTTTGGGGGATCTCGCAATGCTGTTCGTGCGGGTACCGTAAAGTTTCGAATAACTGCCGGCATTTTCGCCGAGTTTACCGACAACCCGGGCACTCGTAAGTTCTGGTACCGCAGAACCCCGGATATATCGCGAAACGTGTATATTCCGATATTTTATTCTAAAAAGTATCCTCCGTCAGAAGTTGCACTGCAAACCGCGATGTATGCGAACATGATTGTCAAAAGTTGCACATAAAAATCGCGATATACCCGTGTTTTTGCGGTGCATGAGAGACTGGCACGAAATTTTGCCCTTCACTGACTATTCTATAACCTGCGTACAGCGCCCAAATTTGTGCGCACGGTGAGAAAAACCGTAACGGACCGTACACGTGCACACGGCAAACTAATTTTTTTTGACGCTCGAGTTTGTACTAGCTTTCAAATACCCTTTTTCATTTTCATGGTCGGCGAATTTGCATGTTACAAATCAAAGGATAGAGACGCATGCCAGTTTCTCATTTTATAACAAATTTGGCTGGGATCGTTTTATCGAACAACTAACTGGGGGTTAAGCGCAAAGTTACTGATTCCAAAATTTACCGTGCTAGGTACTATTTAACTTCGGATAAACCACGGGATTTATAGTAAGAGACAGGCGCTTACACGTTTATTTCACTACAAATGAAATAAACGTGTAGGTGTTTTGCACCATGTATTGCAACAATATTCAGCCTGGGTGCAACTTTCAAAAAATTCAATTCCGTTTGTAGCATAATTAAACTATCGAGCCGATTGTTTTTACTTGTAAGCGAAACTTAACATGCATAAATAGAGTACTGCCATGGGGCAAGCTAAACATCGCAAATTTTCGGAATGCTGAAAAACATGCCACTTTCATTAATCGTAATCGAGCGATCGTGCAGCCTCACTTTCCCTTCGTACCAAACGCGATAATTATCCAACTTGCGCGACATCTCCATATGAATCTGGTCGCCTTGTACCGCAACCATTTTTGACAAATTTAAGGTCGGAAACAAAATTTGGCTCCACGAAAAAGCACTGTCTTTGAATGGCGATAAACTTAATTCAACTGCATCGGAAAGTTTAGCTTCAAAGTAAGCTAAATAACCATGCACTTCAGCAATATCGACATTGACGTGAAAAATGACATCGCTTGTCTTTTCGAACCTTTCCTCTCCGGCATCTGGGAAACAAAACTTGAATAGCAATTGTGGCTCGGCAATGGGTAGAAAAATACCCGAGCACGTTTCCCATACGTAGTTTGTTGGGTTCAGTCTAGCCTCCACCGTCCTCTGCAATATCTGGCGTGCGTATATTACGTTTTGTGCATGCTGAATGTCGGACCAGCCTTTAAGTTTGCGAGGATCGACACGGCTTATGTTTCGTTCCAAATCGGCACACATCACCGGCATAATGTAGCTTGTAATTTCTTTTGGAATAAACACTGCGTCTGCTTTGGTGCTTTGTCGACGTCGACTTTGCATGCCAGATCGGGTTGCCAGGCATTCGGGAGCCAATTCGTTACAACCCATGGCACCCATGAGTTCCGAAATAACTATATCAGCATAAAGTTTTTGTAACCCATACATACTGAATGGACCATTCCATTTTCGATAATCACCGTAAATAATTCTTACGTAATATCCGGTTGAGTTTTTTAGCTCTGCGCAGAAGAATGGAACGGAAAAAATTTAAATTTTTTTTCCTGTATAAATTCATTAACGATTATTTCTTTACTTACCTGCCACTGCAAACTCGTTCATGCTTTCTTCTTGAACTCGGTAACGACCAGAGAGCATGTCGGCGGGGTATTTTCTGGCACGGTAGTAAGCGCGGTATACTTGTTCATGCACCTCAAGCTCCGATGCCGCGGAAGTGTCTGTTGTTGCGAACCGGCGCAATAAGCACTCGACTGCTTCCGGGTTCTGCTCGATAGCATAAATGCTCGCCTCAGTACCTTTAATGCCCAAGCGTTGGCAAGCGTCCAATGCATACAAAATAAAACGACCACGGCCAGGGCCGACAACGAAAATAGTTAAGTTATTTGTCTCTTTTTACTTTTGATTGCACTGCCGTGAAAATGGCCTCGCGATATGCCGTATATTTGACCCAGTCTCTTTCCCAATCGATATACTTTTTTTCGTCAACCTTTGCAGTCGGTAACAATAAAGGGAAATTCGGCTTATAATGTTGTGTCTGCGGGTAAAGTTCGATATCGTACAAAGACAAGCAGTGTCGTTCAATTCCAGTGTAGCACTGATGGCGTGGATGCTTTGCCCAAGCAAATAGTTTTTCTTGAACTTGCCGGATGCCCATGAACAAGAGTAATGTCGTCATATCACGCGTAATATTCAACATCACAATCGCTTCGGGTGGCGGAGTCGGAGTTGCAAGCGTAAGAGGTTTGCCAATAGCAGGTTGCATGCATTACTTTTTAACTTATCATCAAACAGCGTTCCGGGTATTGCGACGATCTTCATTGATTCGCCGGCAAACAACTTCTCTAGGCATTGCGGGGGTTTTGCGGTAAAACTCAAGTTTGTGAAATCCACGGATAGGTGAAGGTTCCACATAACCGGACCCTTGACAGTTTCCCATGATAACGACTGATGCATGCAATTCTTCAACACTTCCTGCGGCAAGGTCGCAATGGACACTATCGCTTCGTAAGTCTTTCCAGGTCTTCATCCAGAAGTTGTTTACGGCAGATTCGTTAAGATCGCGTTCCAAAAACAAATCGACGATTGTATTTTGGAATACAACTTTCCACCGTTGCCGATTTTCTGTCATGTCTTGATTTAAAAACTGCGTTCGAAGCCAAGTGCATGCCAACTCGGTGTCTAACAAAGTCTTCGACTGAATTAGCACAGTGCGATGATGAAGTAGAATGAAACGTAGCTTTGCGGAGAAACGAGCCAAATCGAAATGGAAATCTACCAGCTCCTTGATATCCAAAGCTATTATCGGCTTCACAATAACAGTTGTGTCATCGTTGCTACTATTCCCATCACTAACCTCCTTTCCATCTGCGGTCGACGCAAACATGTTTCTTAAATTGTTAGTAGCAAACATGGTTACGCATTTAAGTGGTAGATAGTTGTTCTCTTCCATGTTACTGCCGAGGATGGTTTTCCAACTATTCAAACTTGCGACAACAATCACTCGTGCCGATTCCAACTGATTGCATCGCAGCGATTCCGTATCGCTGCTTGTCGAACTTTTAGGCGCAATTAAATCTGTCGCTCAAGATATGTTGTTCGATTTCCATTTTGCCGCGACTTGTATGAACTGATTAAGGTCCGTATCTTTATCCAGAAACCGAATGATGAACGGCGGCTGAGCTGCCGTCGCGTTCTCGTCGAAGCTTTTCGACATTTTCGAAATCCACTTGCAATAGTAAGGTGAAATTCAAGTTATACTTTTTCAACATCATCTCCGACGAAATATATTTCATTTTGCCATAAGGGGCTCTTGGAAAATTAATTCCAAACGAATATAATCCCAAATTGGGAAGGGATCGGAATTTTGTCTTTTAACACAGCAAAAGGCTCACTAGGCACAATCCTGTTAGAGCATTGGAATACCTCTTGAGTAAATTAGGCACAACAAAACTTTATTTACCTTTAACGAGATTAAGAGGGTTTATTCGTTAGTCTACAGTTTTTTGTGTACCCAATGAAGATCATTGATGATTTACGGTAATAAAAGGACCTTATATCGACCTTTACCAGTATTTATACAGTCCCAAGTACCGATAAAGCCTTACCCCGTTATTAAATGAAGTAAATATCATTTTATTATTGTTCATAAACGTTTGGTTTGCAGACCTTTTACAGTAATAGCAGGACTCAGAAGGTTACCTGATAAATGTGATCAAATATTACAATTCATATCTTTTCACAGTGGGTAGGGACTGATAAGCAGGCCCATTTACAAGCATTGCAGTCCTAAGTGAAAGACAAAAATCCAGACGCATATCAAATTGTGTAGCAGCGAAGATCAATACAGTTGACAGTAGTTTTTGACCGAAATGCACACCGTTCACGGAGCTGCATACCATCTTTCTTAGCACGGGAAGATTCCGACACTTGTAAATTTTTTAATTACTGGAAAAAGTTTGGCATTCGGGCCCTTTTCTACAGTAAGTTTCAAATGCTTTTTTTTCAAGCAGCGAAGCTGTTTTACGCCATTTGAACGATTCATTCAGTAAGTTTGGAAAATATTGAATTATGTTAGGACTGACGCGCGCAACATGTGATTCCGATGTTTTTAGCTGTTAGTGTGCTTAATGTGTAATATGGCAGCTTACTGTAGTAAAGGGACCGAAGTCAAATCCTGCACAGTACGCAATAGTGACATTAGCACTACCGGAAAACTGTGGACCATAATTTGCTGACCACTAAAGTTTCGCCACCGTTTTTGATACATAAAGCGCCAGAATACTCCGGGGAAGTAGTGAAGCACCGAACTGCAATCACATGCACAGTACTTACGGACTCAAAAGGAGACCCGTTCATAGAAGTGAAGGGCTTCAATGATATTTGTGCTACTAGAATGCCAGTTGTATTTCGAACAGGTAAGCGGCGTGGTACCACTGTTTTTTTAATGCTTCTTCAATAAATAATATTACTTGAACATTTAATATCTTTTATAACCGTTTATACACGTAATAAAGTTTTGGCCGTACGCACGGCACGAATGCATACATATAAAGTTTTATTTGGTCGTGTAAAAAAAATTGCACACACTGGATTCGAACTCGCGCCAACAATGTTACATTATGTATACCTTCACCGCTCGGCTAGAGTGGATACGCTAACATGTGTTTCATGTGAAAGTTAATACGCCGGTGTTGCATGCACAGCACTGTGCTTCTACATACGTAATCAATAGTAAATATGCTGTACTACTAATACCACTAGTAACATTGCAGAGCGGCGTCAACTTTGCAATGCCCTTTATTTGATTATATTTCTTTCGAATCTGTCTAAAGACAATCAACTTGTTTGCCCAATTTCAGGTATTTTATACACAAGATACGAAATTCTGTTTGCAATTTATTATATTACAGTAATTAAAGTCACAAAAGCGGACCTTTTCACAGTTATTGAAAAGCTAAATGCAGATCCATGTTCAGCAGTGAACAACACCAGAGCAGACGCATTTCAAGTAGGAAGAAGTGAAAGGCAATACCTAGAGACCGTGCTTTGCTGCTCCAAAAATAATGCGTTTTCTGCCCTGCTTTTCTGCTCAGCAGCCTACTTCTGCTCTGCTCTGCTCTGCTTGGAATTGTCTGTTTCTGCTTGTTTTTCTGCCTGTTGTATCCGTTTCTGCTTAATTTTCTTGCTATTTCTGCTGCTTTGATACAAAAAATTTTTTGTTTCTGACACTGTAAATTTACATAAAAAATTTCCTCTGCAGAAATTAAGCAATTGTAGCAGTTTCTAAATTGCCAAGCTTATTCTGGTACAACTTGTACAAAAATAACCAAATTTGCAAAAATTGCTAAATAAATCAATAAAAATGGAGCAAAAAATCCGTAAACCCGGACATTGTTAGTGGATTCTGCTATTTCTGCTGAAATTCTTCAAATTGGCATTTTTTTGCTTGTATGTGTCACATCTGCTTATTTTCTGCTCTTTCTGCTTCGAGCAGGAAACCACGGTCTCTAGCAATACCC
>CAXARX010000394.1:0-21235 GCA_963971425.1 Bryoerythrophyllum caledonicum | reverse complement strand
AACACTTAGTGTCCAGTTAAAAAAATATTGTAGGTAGATGAAAGCAACTCTTCATCCAAGTTTTTATTTAAGACTTTCTTGAGTGTGCATAATAGATGGCTATGGAAATTCCCTCATTAAACTAATATTAATCTTAATATGCAAGAAAATGTGTTAAAAATTAAGTCCTCCAACTCCTTTTGTTTGATGTGAAATTTACCCATAAAAATGGTGTTTTTTTTAATTTGAATCTAGCTATTAAAATGTAGCTAACTAATTTCATTTTTAATTCCAATTTTAAATTTTAAAAAGTTCCTGAAATTGCATATTTTATTGCACTTTGAGCTTTGGATCTATATCCACAGTCAATTGATTTACCACTTATAGAATGACACAAAATTTTGGTAAATGTCATTATATCTTAAACTATAATTTATGCATGACACTAAATTTTCAAAAAAAAATTAGCTTATTTTGAATTTGATATAATTTTTAAAAACTTTTCTTTCAATACACCGCAGTAATTTCAAAATTTCATGAAAAATTAGAAATATTTGTTTGACAAGTAGTGTGTGCATGACTCCATTTATGAAATTTATAATATTATAATTTATATCATATATAGTACAAAATCAGATTGTGAAAAGCAATTCTAATTCCCTAAAAAATCCATGATAAAAGGCCCATCCCTTAGGGGTTAATCTATTCACCCTAGGAGGTTGGAGTTTTTATCTATCTATCTTTAATCTATTCATTGTCCTTACAATGCAATAGATGTAGTAGTGTTAAAGGATTACACCATGAAAATTAAAACATTTGAAACAACATTTCAATTGACTTGAGGCAATTACTTTTCTTTGCAATACAAAAATATATTGTTTCGAAAGCACTGCAGTACTAAAACATTATCTTCTCTTGCAGTGTTGATTTTTAAGAGTTATTGCAATAATATTGAAGTTGTATAGAATGTAACAATTTACGTTAGCACATATGTTGCGATATTCAAAATAAGACTATATTTTTCAATATTGTTTCTTTTTTTACTTATTATTATTTTTTATTTCTTTTAGTTATGACTTGCAATTGAAACAATGTGCAAACAATACTGTTGCAACATTGCAATGATTTTTGTATGATACAGATTTGTTGCAATACTGGTCCTATTTCCTTTGTTGTTACACATCGTTGTATTGTTGTAGAATTGTTTTAGTATAAAAATTGTATTGGAAGCAATGCACTTTCATTATTAATATTAAATTTGAATTTGATTAGAGATTGCATTGTTGCAATTTGGATTTCAAAATCAATATTGTATTCTTCTCGAACTGTTTCTGTGCTACAATTATATTGCAACAAATCCAAATTTTCAAATACTTTTCGAACACAAATTTGCATGGTCGAATTGCTTGAAAATTTCATGGTAGAGTGATAGAATAGAAATAAACAAGATCTAAAGGTTAGATTTTCTAAAAACTATTCTAAATAAATTTAAACTACATTCAAAATCGATAGTTTTTACCAATGTAAATCCACCATTGCCTTGAGAGTCTTAAGGTTAAATGAGAAAATTCTTCTCACATGCATGTGAGAGGATGGTATATTGGCTAGTGAACATCCCTGGTATGACAAGGTTGTTGGTTCTAACTTCAAACCCACCCGGTTGCATGCCATGCGGTCATGCCTATGTGGCATACTTATGTAATACCATTCCACATGAAGTTGACACGTGGAGATGCTACATGTGAAAGTCCTATGTGACATCTCCAATTGGCAAAGCTGCCACTTTGGACTTTTACATTTAAATCTGTTGCCGCAGTCGAATTGCAATATTGAAAAATATCCTTAACAACAGACATACAATTTTGAAATGTAGATTGCAACAAACCAAATTGTAACTTGAAAAAAATGTAAAATTTAGCATTGAAGTGTATTGTTTGTAAGAAATATTGTTAAGCGTTCAATTTGACATTGCAATAGTACTATAAAAATACTCTTGCAGTTCCCAAAATTTTCCCCATGTAGTTAACTTTATCCACGAATTTTTTCATCCATTCATCTTTCATTAACATCAAGAAAAATTTAGGAATTGTAAGAATGTTGTTACAGTACTGTTGCAATGTTGTATTGATGCAATTGTGAAACAATATAACAATTTTGTTACGAACAATACACTTTCAATGTTAAATTTTACATTTTTTTCAAAATTGCATTTCAATTGCTAGTGATATTTTTCAATATTGTAATTGAACTCCAACTGATCAAGGCCGCCACGTGTAAAAGTTCAAATTTAGTGGTTTTACCACGTGGCATTGCGATGTGGAGATGCCACATAGGACTTTCATATTTGACATTGTCAAGTGAAATGATGCCACATTAGCATGCCACGTAGGCATGGCTGCATGACATGCAATCGGGTGGACTTGAACCCATGACCTTGTGGTACTTGGGACGTTCATTAACCAATGCACCATCCTCTCACATGAATGTGAAAGGAAGGTGAATTTTTCTTATTTAACCTTAAGACTCTCAAGACAGTGGTGGATTTAATAACAATAGGAGTTCAATAACAGTTCAATAAGAATACAATAGTGATTTTGAAATCCAAATTGCAACAATACAATCTTTGGCTGAATTCAATAGTACTACAACAAACCAAAATCATATAAAAATTGTTGCAATGTTGCAACAATATTGTTTGTTCATTGTTTCATAACTAAAAGAAATAAAAAAACAATAATAAGTCAATAATGAAACATTATTGAAAAATTGAGTCCTAGTTTTTATATTGCAACATATTTACTAACATCAATTGTTACATTCTATACAATTTCAATATTTTCAATATTGTTGCAATAACTCTTAAAAGTCAATGTTGCAAGAGAAGGTAATGTTTCATAACTGCAATGCTTTTGAAACAATATGTTTTTTAATTGGAAACAAAAGTAACTACCATAGGTATGTTGTAATGTTGTTTCAAATGTTTTGGTTTTCTTAATGAAGCCAATCACATTTCTTCATCAGGAAAAAAATAGGAATTGCAAGAATATTGTTACGGTATTGTTGCAATGTCAAACTAAACGCTAAACAGTATAATACAATTGCAAACTGCAACAACACTGCTTGCAATTGGAAAATGTTGTATTGATGCAGTTGTGAAACAATATAATAATTTTGTTACAAACAATACACTTTCAATATTAAGTTTTATATTTTTTTTCAAATTATAGTTTCGTTTGGTGTAATTTACATTTCAAATTAGCATTCCTATTGTTAGTGATATTTTCAATATTGCTATTGAAGTGCAACTGATCAAGGCGACAACCGGTTAAAGTTTAAACCCGGCAGTTTTACCATGTAGCGTCGCCATATAGAGATGCCACATAAAACTTTCACATGTGGCATCGTCGGGTGAAATGATGCTACATTAGCATGCTACGTAGGCATGACCGCATGACATGCAATCGTGTGGATTTAAACCCATGACCTTGTGGTACTTAGGATGTTCATTAACCAATGCACCATCCTCTCACATGAATGTGAAAGGAAGGTGCATTTTATTTATTTAACCTTAAGACTCTCAAGACAGTGGTGGATTTAATAACAATAATAGTTCAATAACAGTTCAATAATAGTTCAATAATAGTTCAATAACAATTCAATAACATTTCAATAATAGTTCAATAATAGTTCAATAACAATACAATTATAGTGATTTTGAAATCCAAATTGCAACAATACAATCTCTAGCTGAATTCAACACTATTGCAACACACCTCAATCATACAAAAATTGTTACAATGTTGCAACAGTAGTGTTTGCACATAGTTTCATAACTAAAAGAAATAAAAAAAAATAATAAATTAGTAATGATACAATATTGAAAAATTGAGTCCTAGTTTTTATATTGTAATAAATTTACTAACATCAATTGTTACATTCTATACAATTTCAATATTTTCAATATTCTTGCAATAACTCTTAAAAATCAACACTGCAACAGAAGATAATGTTCTTTAAACAATATGTTTTTTAACTGCCACATGTCTATTACAATGTTGTTTCAAATGTTTTGGTTTTCATTCATGAATTTACAATGATGTTTCATTCATTAATTTGTCATTCATCCAGCCATTCATCTTGAATTCATCTCTTTGTGGTGGTCTTCCTTTAGCTGCCACCATACCGGACTTCCTAATCTTCATTTGCTATGTTGTCGGCCTCTCCGTCTGCATTCAACCATCTTCGTCGTCCTCCTCCCGTGCAGGCCTGCTTCAAGATGTTCAAATTCGCTGCTTGATCACAAATCGCTGCGCTGTATCTCCTCTTCGACTCTCCAATTGTAAGTACTTTCCATCACATGAAAATGCATTCGCATACACAGAGCATTGCAGCTGCCATTTCGATCAATTATAAAATGGATTTGCATTTGTAACAACTGCTCCTGTCCATTTTTATAGACCTGGAATTTCATGCAGAAGCGATATTGTGTGTGTACTGGATTCATTTCGCTTCGGTAGTTTTCATTGCGTTCTTGGAACTGCTCATTGAAGGCGAGAGAACCACAATTGAATTGTAAATCCTAAACTTCAAACTGTTTGAATGTGTGTATTGGATTGTTGTGCTTCACTCGGTTTCATTAGGGTTTTAGGAGTGCTCATTGAAGGTGAGACAAAACCAGTTGAATCAATTGCGACCCTAAACCCTAAACTTCAACCTCTGTTAGTTTTCTGGATTGTTTGCTTCGTTAGGGTCTCATTGCGCTTTTGGAACTGCTCAGTAATTGTGAGAAAAAAAATTGAATCAATTTGGGATTGCATATCCTAACTTCGACTTCTTTGTGTTGGTTCATGTGTTGTTTACTTCCAGTAACTTTGCATTGAAATAAAGCTGCCTCTGTGCGAAAGATTTTTTTCAAAAATTCATCGTGATTATGTTAGGTTTGGGAAATTTGGGCTGCAACTTCCAAATAAATCGGTGTCAGTTCACTTCATTTTCGTTGCTGTTTTTTAATAGAAGTATAGGGTCCTGGAAGGTGGTAAGTTTGGACTCAGATGAGCTCAGGACTGCGGCTTCCTGGATCACAAGCTCTAACAACGTTGATGCCGGGTCCTATTGCTCAATCAGACCCTTGCCTATACGGCTATACTATTCGGGTTCCAGTGCAGACTGACCTGATTCTACCGAGATGCGGACTCCAGTGAAATCGTTTTCTGCATGCATGGAGAGCCTGAACCTGTGACTGTCATGTGGGTACCAGGTAGGAAGAACACATGAGGTGCAGACTGTCGTGTTAGGATTCACATGAAGTAATGGATCCTGCTATTGTGTACCGGAATTCATTGTGAGCGAGCGAGGAAGCGATGGAGCTTCGAGCTCTTACGGGTCTGCAGCATGGAGCTCATCGATATCAGGGTCTGGGGTTTTGGGTTATGAAGCATGGATTCCATCGCTCGGCCACAAGCTTCACTGCCCCTTCAAGGCTGGGGATGCGGAGCATGTGGGGCTATCCCCGTTTTCTGGGCAGAAGAAGAGCAGCAGATAGAGGGACCCTGGTGCTGCGATATAGCAATGAAGCAATGGACGCAGGGCGGTGCGTGTCCCTTTCGTTTATCGTTCCTTGGCTGACAAAAGAAAATGCGTGTTTGTGCCCAGATTTTATTCTCGATTACTACGTCCTCTTCATCCCCAATTCAACGCACCAAAGAATGCATTATTTGGATACCATATGCAAAAGTTGGATGGGTTCCAAGTTTTATTGGGAGATGATCCTAGTGTACATTTTCATAATCAATATGGAATTAGAGTGCACGATTTTGGAGCGTCACATTTAAATAGGTGTCAAAATTAATTAGGTGTGGGTTACCTTCGGTTTCCGTGGCAATGACTGGAAATGACATTGCTGCCAGAAGTTCAAATTTGCTTTGGAGCTTCTTTACAATTCGAAATAGTTTGCACGCTACCTTGTACACAGAGGCCCTGGAGGAGGAAAGTCAGCGTACTACATGGGTTCTTGCTGCCTTTTTAACGCTTTGAAGAACTCAATCCTGGTTTCATAGTGCTCCTTGAAGACCCTCATAAGTCACAAAGCGGATTGTGGAAGGTTTGTGATAAGATTTGCTTAGCGTCCAATCAAAAATTTATTTAAGGGTCCCTAGGTTTGACTTCTAGTTTTTGTAAATACACCATCGTTCTCTGTACTTTAGAATGCCAGTCCTCTGTGCTACTCCTGTCCAATTTGAAGTGTCACCCTCACCAAAAAGCTTGCTGAGCGGTTTGTGAAGAAAGAAACGGTGCTTGCGCATTACTCTTGACAATTGTTCTGTAACCAAGACACGTTCATCATTGTTTTGACTTATCTGATTGGTAGGTCATCTGTGGGGTTGGAGGATATCACATCGGTGGATGAGGAACCCGATTTTTGGGAGTACGAAGCAAGCCAACACGCGAATGTAAAAGATATTGAAGATGCTGAAGATGAAGTGGCAGTTGAGGTTGCATCCCGAGTTGATGAATCATCAGAAACGTATGTTGAGAGGCCAGAGTTTGTGGTGCCGAAGATCAAATACACCAGGGAGTCAAAAGGTTTGAAGCCCAAATATCGCGTCTTTTCAAGAGATAGGCAAATGGTTCCGAAACCCCGGATTAATCCTTATTCAGTGCTCCTGAAAATGATCGATCCAGCTAACGATGACGAATATCTGGATTCTGAGTCTCGGTGGCAGGCTTCGGGAAAGCTCAAAGACGGCCAAAGTGTAGCTCGTGATATGGATTATTGTTCTACTGGTTTGGGGTATACCAGAGCTGTGGGTAAGGTGGTGTACGATAAGACCAACCCGTATGATGAGGTTCGGGATGCAACGTTGCTCAGATTACATACGGCTGACGTAGTGGATGATGCTTTGCATCAGGATGAGAACCTCGATATTGAACAAGATGGGGATATGAAAAATGACCTCGCCTTTGGAAGCCTTGATAGCAGTGAAGTTGAAGTTTTGGACAGGGTTTCTGATGGTGTTGGCAGCTGTAGGAGTGTGCTTGCTGACGAGTTGGTTCCGTCCCAGCAGCTTGATCGTTTTCCTACACTGGGCAGCGGCGAAGACGAATTGCGGTTTCCCCAAGCTTTGGTGTACACCGAGGACAGCATAGTTGACGAGAAAGGTGATTTGGTTACCAGACATGGCCATGTAAAGCTGTCTGACATATGGTCAGACTCTGATGAGGATTTTGATAATGATGATTTTGATGACAATGGATTGGCCAGGGATTCGGATGCTGAAGCAGTTGAGGAAGATATGACTGATGGTGAAGATCCGCTTAGAAGGTTTTTGAATTCGCGCGCTGGCAACCGCGACAGTAAGTCGGAGGGCAGGGTTTTCAAATACAACAAGGCTACAAGGAGACCAGTTGGTGTTCAATTGAACATGCCCGGACTTAACCGCTCAGGATCCTTAATTCTTGGCAAGGGGACCACTCTGCATCCTGCCTCAAGTTTGAAGGAAAGAGGTCGCTTAGTCTGCAAGGCCAATCCTGGAAGCCGCTTCAATAATGGTGCTTATTTGGCGGGTATTATGAAGCGGGCTGATACAAGCGCTGAGAGGGAAGTTCTTCAAATTGCCTACAACCTACCCAAGGATCGTGTATTGGAAGACTACATGTCACCATTTGTGAACAGGTTTAATAATATTCAGGCCAATCTGGTATTAGAGGCTTTGTGCGGAGAAAACTTGACCGATCAGGTGCTATCTTTTTTCCGTTGGATGCGATTACAGGATCCTTGCCTGTGGGACTCCAGGAGCTTCTCACTCCTGTTCACCTTTCTTGGTAGAATGAACATGTCAGACCAAGCTTTCGTTTATTTTGGAATGCTGCCGGAGGATAAGCAGTTTCACTGTGTTCAGGTCTACAACTCGCTGATATCATGCCTCGCAAACTGCAACAGGTGCGATTGTGTTCGTATCAGTCTAACTGTTAGTTCCAGGAGTTAAACTAAGACTGAGCTTTTAGAAGTGGTCTGGTAAGAAAATATGCTGCTGCTTGAGGAAGCGTTTGTGATTACCAACTAGGTCTCACTGTGCTCGTGGTATGATTTAGTGCAGGCTACAACTGTGGTTGATGAAAAAGTTAAAAAGTGCAGAGAGTAGCCAACCTTTTTGTTACATTATTATTTTTTTACTCCTAAGTTGTGAATTTCTGATATGATGCCGTGATTGCAGACAAGAGGAGTCTGCTTGCGTACTAGAAAAAATGCAGAGGTTGGGCTTTGAGCCAGATGCCGCCACATTCAGTATTCTCATGAATTCCGCTGCTATGGGGGGGCGCTCATTAGAGGACGTCTGGGCTCTATACCAGGATATGGTACAGCGGGGCGTCTTGCCTAGTGTTACGGTCTTTGGCACACTTATTAAGGCCTTCTGTGACGGCCGCTTCTATAAAGAGGCTTTGTTGATTACCACTGAGATGGAGAAATTGAAAGTTCCTTTGAATGATGTAATATACAACATCCTCATTGACGCATATGGAAGGGCCGGCCAGTTGGAGGAGGCTGAAGGCTTGATGGCTGAGATGCAGGAAAGGGGATTACATCCGAATGTAGGCACTTACAATGCGCTTATTACCAGCTACCTGGAATGCAAGCCCAACAGGCAGTTCACAGTAGCTGAGGGTCTAATTGAAGAAATGGAGGCCTTGGGCTTACAGGCGGATGTGGTGACGTTCACTACGTTACTTGGTGCCTACGGGCATGAAGGAATGACGGAGAAGGCCGCTCAGGTGTTCAGTCGCATGGAGGCTCGGGGTGTAAAACCAAATTCTTACTCGTACACAGCTCTTATTAATGCTTACGCTGCAGGGCGCTGGCCGGAGAAGGCTGCAAGGGCATTCGAAAGGATGCGGAAAGATGGCGTTTGTCCGACTGTGGAGACTTTCACTGCCTTGATGGATGCATACCGACTTGCAGGGGACCTGGAAATGGTAAGCACTGTTTGGAAGGCCATGAAGGAGGATGGATGTGTGGCTACAAGAGTCACCTACATGACAGTTCTGGATGCCTTTCAAAAGCAAGGAAAATTCAAGGAGGTGCGTGACCTGATTGAAGAATTCAGAAATCGAGGACATGAGCCAGATTTGATGGTTTACAACATGCTTTTGAATTCCTATATGCGAGGGGGCCGCCATCTCAAGGCAGCTGATATCTTGCAGGAAATGAAAACATCAGGATTTCTTCCCGATTCCTTTACTTATTGTACCCTCATTTATGGGTTTTTACGTGTTCGAGATCACACCAGGGCTTTAAAGTACCATAGGGAAATGATGGATCGGGGGCAACTACCTGATGTCAAAACTTATGCAAAAATGAGAGCTATTCTCAAAGTTGTTGAAAAACGAAGGGATGTAAACGACCTCAAAAGTATGAGAGGGAAACCCTCTAAGCCAGTAAAGAAGGGCACAGAGAAACACAAGTCATACTGGAAACGCAACAAATGAGACATAGGTGGGAGACAGATCAGAGTCTTCATCATCGGGACCACCTATGTCAATAGACTTATGCAGGGAATTGCACGATGGTCTTCTTGCATAGAGTCCAGCATCACAAGTTGCTTCAGAAGAATCTCGGGCTTCCATCAGCAGCAGTTTCGTCATATTTCTCAATTCAAGAGCCTAACCTCGTGTTGGGACCTACTATCCAGGATGGGAAGTCTCTTTACGAAAATATCATGGTAAGCAAAGTACGCTCCTTGTGTTTTATGATCAGATTTTTTGTGGCACCTGCAATATCAATATGTGATGGCTTGCGGTGAAGAACTGTAATGTCTCCGAAATTTACTGGGCAGTTCCATTACTCAATGTGTGAATTTCTTCGCCGAGAGAAGCTCGTTTTGAACATATTTTTTTATGGTTGTAGGTGTGTTTTTAGGATCCAGTAAATTGAAGGCTAGAGTTGAACATATCAGCAATTTCAAAGGAGGATTACTGTGAGGATGCTCAGATTCAAGGGTCCTCACTTTCTTTGCAAGTCCACAGCAATTTCTTACCTCTAAAATTGTCTATGGTCATTTGGTTGTGTTGAAAGTTAAAGGAGTAAGAAACCTGGGTTTGATGGGCAAAACTTTGCACTTAGCATTTGCAAATTGGCTCATTTTCCTTTAGTTGCCGAATTGGCGGAGTTTCAGGATCCTTTTCTGGGGCTTCCAGAGCTGCAGCAGTGCCATCTTCGATTCCCGCAACATTCCCCAGTGGTGCTGCAGAATCAATTTCTTTTGGTTTTCCTCTCTGCACAAAGTATAAGTTCAAACCAGGTTGAGCCCTTAGGACAGCCCAAGATGCTTGTTGTTTTTGTAACTTCGCACCCACTTCAAGTGAATTACTAGGCCAACTGATTTCTGGACGCACATATTCAAAGGGTTATCTCCTATTTCGATTAGTGAAAGTTCTTTAGATTAAATTTAATTTCTTTATGAATAACAATTTACTTCAGCTTAGTAATAATAATGTTCAGCACCATGAATAGGAATTATGTCAAGGTGAAGCACTACATATTTGGAATATGTGAAATTGGTTTGAATTCTTTTGCGCCCTATTTGAAAGATGAACTCATTTTGGCACCACAGATAGGGTATATTCTATTTTTGTATATTTGATATTATCATCGAGTGCATTATAAACAGTGGTGCATTTTTGAGAATGGCGTGCTCTCCAAGGATTAAGAACGATTGAGCATTGGTTAACCCTTAAAAGCCAGGCCTACTACCACAGAATTTCTGTGGAATTACAATTTCATTCCCCAATCTGTTTCTGTTATGGGAGATAAACGATATTTGAATTTAATATATAATTATCATAGATGAAAGTGTGCATATTATGTATTTTGAAAAAAAAGCTAATTTCTTTTTATGAAAATGTGAAATTTATTGTGGTTTTTGTGTAGAAAAGTGAAAAATATTCATAGTCAACTCACAATTGATTTAAATTGAATTTTTTTTTTTGGCCACAAGCATGCATTCTTGAAGTCACTCGGTGCTAAAAGTGACCTCTACTTTGTTGATAAATTGAAGAGGAAAAACATACCTCTATGTTAAGAGGTTGCTTTTAAAATCAGGTTACTTCTAGAGCACACCATGGTTCCAGATTTGATTATCGAATTGAAACAAAATATTCAATTTTAGGAATTCTTCAAATTTTTCAAATGTGAAAAAAATAAAATATAAATAAATTTCATTTAATTAGTAGGGCTCAAATTTTTAAAAAATCATATTTATTACTCTCTCTATTCCATATAGAGTAAATAAAGTCCAATGGACTCTTAACATCTAGAAACTTTGAACTTCAAATCCCTTTTCAAAGTGTAGTTCTGAAGTGTCGGACAATGAATTTTGGGGCATTTTCAAAAAGCACTTTCAAAGAGCACGAGTGAATGAACTCTTGAGTGTGAGGTTTTCCATTTTATGGGCATTTAATATTTAATACATGCATGAGACCACATTTGGACTCCTATTTTGCGTGTCTCCAATCATTTCATTTGTCTTTTGATTGATGATTGCATGAAAAGAGGAGGGACTACTAGTCAATTGTTTTGAAAATCATATATAACAATTGAAAAACAAATTTAACCTATTCCAAGATCACAAAGTACAGGACAAAAAATTAAGATCAACAAGAAAATCATTATGGGACGAGAGTACTGAATTTCAGATCAAACACAAGATCAAACACAAGAAGCTAGGAAGTACTAAATTTCAGATCAAACACAAGATCAAACACAAGAAGCTAGGAAGTACTAAAGTATACTCATAGAGCATCCTCAATAATCTGTTTTTAACCATCTTGTTGTATTGAAAAACAAATATGAACTCAATTGCAAATTTTCTCATGGAAAATGGAGCAGCTGACAATTATCCCGTTCTTCTTAACTTCAGATTTTTTTCACTTGACAGACCAAAAATTGGTCTCGCCGGCATTTAAGGGTTAACCAAAGTATCTGAAAATATCATCACATGCATCTTTTGCTTTCAAAGAGAAGCACAACGTATAAATGGCGGTGGATATCACTTGCATGCAAATCTGTTTTTTAGACTATCATTGTTTATGTGCAACTTATAATAAAACGAGCAAACCATTTTGTCCTCAAAGCAGTCATTCACAAGAGCTTCTAACTCATACCTATCAAAATACATGGATTAAATGCTCAATACTCAAGTGCTTCCTAACTTCTGTATTTTCACATTTGATTGAACAAATTCAAAATTGCAATCACAGATAGAAATAGCAACAGGGTGTTCACTCTACTTTCAAGCGAATTGAGCGACATCAGTACGTTCATACCCCTGCATTTCTCTTTAATCAGCAGGATATTGGACGCACATAGACTCTAACAAGACTATGTCAACAATTCATGTGCAAAAGACAAGGATATGCAAACAGAGTTAGGAAAGAGTGGACACATTGCGGTTGGCAAGGCAGGCTTGTAGAAGTTGAGGCAGCACAACCCCAGCTTGACCACAAAGGAGCAGGTCGCCCTGGTGTCTAACACTTGCGTCAGGATCCACAATAATCACCCTTCCGTTCCTTCTTTTACAAAACTTCACAACCATATTGGCTGGTGACACCTGTCCCATTAGCAATTATACAAGATGATTATTTTAATCACATACATGCTGGTCATGAAAAGAAAAGAAGTAAAGATAAAAAAAAAAGATGTAAATAAAAATGGGCTTCATTTGTCTCCTGTAATTTCAGTTCATTTTCTGTTCTGTTAGGAATAAATCCCTCTGACAACAGTTCGCACCGTTAGAGATGTGCCAACAACCAAAACCACATCAGCATTCATGGCCGCAGTCATGGCTCCTTCCAGAATTGCATTCGTCAGAGCTTCCCCAAACAGAATCACATCCATTTTCATCACCCCGTCGCAAATCTTGCACTTGGGCACTATTGAATCCTGTGTGCATAAATTGTGACATACCATAAGAATTTTCCACGTTTGGTTTCGAAGGGTGAATAAAATCATGAGTTTCGTCGGCTTTTCACTCCACAACTGTGTTCAGATTTTGAGTATCTACTTTTCAGTAACATTTGCATGACCTGCGGCCTATTCATGGCAGAACTGAGACTCGCATGGGAAGGGATTTCCTATCCCAGAAAGAAAGAAACCAAACAGAATTGACAGGTTACGTGTTCTAACGCACAGAATTCACCAATAGCATTCATGGTTGCAAACCAAGTTCGAAACCGAGGGAGATGTAAACTCACTTGGTCTAGGAGCTGTCCGATTGCTTCAAGGGTGGGCATTTGTTCATGGACACATCATACATGTTGATGTGGCTGCGTTTCCGTGGAGCTCGAACACGCAAGGAGCTTCCTGCAAGCTACGTGCATATTACGACATTCAGTCCATAATTAACCTGAAAACAACCTGAAAATCTTAATAATTATTACCTTTTTGGGCATGCATATAGTAATGACTTGGCCTACATGATAACGTTCACAAGCCAAGAAGCTCAAGAGCATGAATGTACATGACGCCAAGTCGTTCAAGAGCCAAGAAGCTCAAGTGCATGACTGTACATGATGCCAAGCCGTTCACTCAATCAAGAACTTCCAAATTTGTAATTCTTGGTTGATCTCAGGGATGAGGAGAAGGAATCCTTTTCTGACTAACCAATGAGACAGTGGCATGGTTGCCATGAACTTATACTTGGCATTCTGTACCCTTAATGTAAATTTTAGCATCCAGATTGTATCTCAGATGCCCTGGGTTTTACAGACGTAAAGAGAGGTATGGAGCAGATCCCTGCAGACCTTATGAAGGTTGTCAATGTTTTGCGTGATAACACTGGATACAAGATCTTGCTTTTCCATTTCCGGCAAGGGCGATATGTGCTGGATTTGGCTGCGCCATCGCTATAATTGATTGCATCTCTCGCGACATCTCCCAAAAGAACTGTGGTCTGCACATCACAGGATATCAAGCGTGTTCCCTAGGACAACAATATAGGTCGATAGCCAGTACTACTATTCTTCAGAAAACACAGCTGGATTAGAAAGCAGCTGCAAACGATCGATAAGGTCGATTTTCACTCAGACTCACTATTAATGTGATGCTTTGATGACCTTATCTAAAACTCTCACTTGGCGTGTTACTGTACAAACAATTTGGCAAGACCAGTAACTCGACAATGAAAGGTATTTCATCAAACAGTAAGGTATGTAAGGAAATGGAAAGACTGTGAGAGCAGATGGCTAGCAACTCATAAGAGAGGCCCTGAAAGAATAATCGGCAACATACTTTGACTGGAAGATGGTAAAATCGCAATAAACTGCTGGATCAAACTTGGTCCAGAGACCTCCAGGACTGCGAAAATCTGGAATACCTGTAGGAATGCAATGCACACAGAAAAGCGTATTGATTGCTGATGCTTGGGCAGCATGCAATGATACTTGAGGAGTAACAAGAGAAATAACATACATGCATACTCTCGAAGTGGATCAGAACAGTAATAGGGGGAGTAAGAGTTGATATCTGCAAATTATTTCAATTCTAAACTTCATCCCTATTCCCTCCCACTTCGTTCTAATTATTCTCTAAGCACAAGAAATGCAGGGTACGGTGGCAAAAGCTATCCATGCAAAATTCTCACATTCTTCAACGCAACGCAACGCTTGATGAATTGGTTTTCAGCGAGGGTTCGTTGAAACTGCAAAGTGGAGGCGAAGTCTCCCATTCATCTCATTCGCTGAGACGGGGAAATTCATGAGTTCCCTCAAGTCAACTGAGACTCGTCCAATATCATGCATTAAAAATCTAATTAGGGTATCAGAGGGCAAGCTTTCGGTTCCCAAAATAAAGCCAATTCTGTTCTAAGACTTGAAAACTCTACACACGGGAAGTATTACTTTTCGGAGACGAGGTTTTGGGCTAAAAATTCGTGAAATCTTGCAGTGAAAATACTAATACATGCAAAGATACAAAAAGCAGCCTTGAAAACTCTTATACCGTACAGATTCAACGTAAATTAATCAAAATATAACATGCCTAATTAATTGAGTGCTTTGGAAGTTGTTATTAACATATCGAGTTGTCAAGGGTTTATTGCATAAGTCGGAATTTCTAAATAAAGTTTCCAAGCTTCTGGTCTTGTTTTCACAACACTGGAAGACAATTCCCAACCTGCACCTCATATTCTTCCTACCTGGTACCCACATGAGAGTCACCGACCATGGAAGTTCAGGCTCTTCATGCATGCAGAAAGCGATTGATGCTGGGTCCTATTGCTCAATCAGACCCTTGCCAATACCGCTATATTATTCGGGTTCCAGTACAGACTAACCAGATTCTACCGAGATGCCCGCTCCAGTGAAAGCCACGACGTTGTTAGAGCTTGTGATCCAGGAAGCCGCAGTCCTCAGCTCCTCGAAGTCCATACTGTCCACCTTCCAGGAACCCTCCTGCTTCTATATTAAAACAAAAACGAAAATGAAGTGGACTAACACCGATTTATTTGGAGACTGCGACCCCGATTTCCCAAACCTAATGTAAACACGGAGAATTTTTTAAAAATCATTTTCACACAGAGATAGTATTATTTCAACGCAAGATCACTCGAAGAGAACAACCACATGCACCAGGACCCAAACAAGAACCGGCAGAAATATTCACGATGAGATATTCGATCCGCCATGTCCATCGCCTACATAATTGTGTAAGTTGCTACGTCCAAATGAAAGAATCAGACAGCGACAGTACCGTACGCAGAAACACGATCTTAAAAAGAAAAAGAAAAAAAGAAAATCTCCTGTTAACAACAGAATATCACAAACCAGCACAAAAAGAAAAGCCTGCGTGAAAGCAAGAAGCAAGCACGAACCTTCTGAAAAGCGGGAGGTCTATGCAGCTCCACCACAAAGCGCACATCTGAACTCACGCCGAATCAGTCCTTTTCCATAAACCTCGTCAGTAAGTGACAGCAACACAACAACAATGCTAAAAGAGAAATAGTATTATTATACCGAAATATAAAATGTATAATAGTGTAAGTTGGGTCTGTCAGTTAGTATTCCTTCATGCAGTGGACGGATGCGGGATGAAAAGTGAAGCCGAGGGTCACTCACTCAAATGCGGCGGATAAGGGTATAGGTTTGCAGCTTTGAGGCACGTAATAAATTACTATTTCAATGCTTTGCTTTGTGACTGGGTTCTGGTGCAATTGGAGGAACCAACTTAAAAAATAATAAACTTCAAGCTGCTGAGACTCTCAAACAGAACGCCGTCGCCTTCCTCTTGCCGATGAGACATGAGTTTTCTCGTGGGCACTAACCCTGATTTGATAGACGAGGTGAAGCGCATTGCAGTGCCCGTTTGGCACGCTTGAATCTTGTCAGACGGGGGGATTTTATGTTCCTGCAGCAATTGTGAGGTTTGGTATAAGTTGCAATAGTTTAAAATGGGATGTTCGTAAAGTTTCGAAACAGGTACTGGATGTGGATGTGTGTTTGGTGTTTGTGTATGTTAACGAGCTTGTGATACGTCTGATGCTCTTTCTTGGTTTGGTAGGGAATTCTTTTTCGTTTTTCGTTCTGAGTGTTGCCAACTTGCAGGATAGTTTTGCAGGAAGCAAGCCACCGCCACGGCCTTGGGTGATTCCTTCATAACCTCCATGTAAGGGTTTTTTTTTGTCTTGTGGGATTGGGTTCTGTTTCACTTCTCTTGAATTTTCTTGTGACGCTACTTTTTCCGGACATGAAAATGAATATTGTAACCGAATCTGGCGCCTCAATTGCTCCTCTTCAGTCGTTTTTGAATCTTTTTCCGCAACAGTAGTCAGAGAATCATATCGTAGTATATTTTTCTGTTGTGCACTACTTTTTTTAATTACTATTGACGCCAAGGAACTCACTGGCATAGAATCCATGGATGCTTTCTTACTACGCGGAGATTCCTGTTGATAGCCGTCGAATAACTTAGATTTTGTGGAGCTCGATGAAACAGTTGTTCTTGGGTCTATACAACTCTGTAGATAGCCCAATGTTAGGATTGTCCTCCGTCGATTTTAAGGTGCATTACCAGGTGAATCTTGACTTGGGAAATCATCTATGATTAGTCCATGCTACAAACTACGACTACTGCTTTTCCTTGATTTTGGCCGGATACCCACGAGTAGACATCATCAGACGCATCACAACGATGGTCTGTCTTTTGGAACCGGTTGAACTTCAAGATGCTTCTCTGTTTGTTGATGTTAACCAGGCAATGCTTCGCTGGTTGTGGCGTTGATAGACGAGGGAGTTAGAGAACTTAGAATGCTCAAGATATCGGTCTGGAGAAAGACAGCATTGAAAGCTGGAGCGTCCCCAGCGGGGATGTGTGAGGAATCGCGAAAATGCCTTCGCCACGGTTCACCGTAGCTTATGCCTTGACTGCAAAGAAGACCAATAGCTTTATGCAGCCGAAACTGGAGTCCCATGCGAGGTCTTTCTTTTCCCTCTTTTTCATTCTCCATTTCCGAGGAGAATTGTGTTTGTGCTCGAACTCTGCAGATTCACGGCCATACTGTTGCCGACCTAAAGTATGAGGGTGCTGACCCATTTCTTTTGGTTTTTCTTTCTTTTGGAATAGGCTCTGACCTAGTGGTATTGTCTTCCTTGTGAACAGGTCGAGGGGAGTCACATTTGTGGCACTTGATCGCGACAGAGCTCTTACTGAACAGGGACCTTACGACGTCATTCTTCACAAGGTAAATCTTGGACTCTTTGATCCCTAGAATTTTGTGTATTTTATTTTTTCTTCCGGGGTTTGCCCCTTGAGATCAACTTGTTGGTGATCATTAAATGCCCAAATGATTGCTTCCACACCTATAGGAATTGAAATGCATCAGTTAAGAAGTTTCAAGCAAGGTAACAGAATGTACCATTAGAATGAGAATGTAAAATTCTGAAGTGGAATTTCTATTTTCAGCTTGGGCACTTCTGGGTTAAGTCCTATTTTTTATATATTTTTTTTATAAATTTTTCTAAATTCTGAACAGCAGGATTCTTTCTACTTTTAATGTCTACATTCTATAAGGTACTGGTCATCTTGCTTCTTTTGAAGCTTTGAGTACGTCCTTGTACTGCTGACTTCAATTGAGAAACTGCCCAAACTATGTCTCTCTATGTCCGAGGGTGTTCATTTTCATATTTACATTGTCCAGACGTGAAGCTGTGCTTGTTGGCGGAACTGCCTGGAGAATGGCAATATGCTGTTGAGCTTTAAAAGGTGCTTGTCATGGTTCATGTATCTGGTTTTACTCTGCTCCTCAGTTGCTAGCGTGTGTCAGTGGTCTGGTGACGCTGTGATGAGTGATTGCTTATTGTGTGGGTGATTTTGGGTGTTTGATGATCCAGTTGACAGGCAAGGAGTGGCGGCAAGAGCTGGAGGTGAGGCAAACATAGGAAGAGGGTGTTGTTCCTTGTGGACTGGCAGGCAAAGCTGAGCCCCCTTTTTAAATCTTTTACAACATAAAAGAATACTATGTCATATTGTCCCTTAAAATATTGAACTACACGTATTTGCAAGTACAATTACAGGGCGAATTTGAAAATCCAGGATGCCTCCTTCATCAATCCTTGTACCAAAACCCCAGTCCTAGTGATCCTTCGACGGTAGAGGTCGTATTGTCCGTCTTCATGTACGGTCAAGATTGTAAACCTGTTGGCTCTGCAGGATTATGTGCAGAAATTCCCAGATGTAATTGTTTTAGACCCGCCAGCTGCAATTCAGCACCTCCGAAATCGGCAATCCATGTTAAAAGATGTGGAAGACTTGAAGCTCAGTGACTGTGATGGTAATCTCTCATCTTATTTTCACTATTTTCTATATTTTTTCTGTCCAACTTTTGTTTCTCTCAGACGATTATTTTTGTGGTGAAATCACGGACATTGCACTCCGTGAGGAATCATTTTGCATTTGCATCTATCCTCTATCGGTATACCACATGGCAGGGTAGATGTTCCAATCCTAGGGAAAGTCATCATGCAATTCATATGGCTTGTTCTTATTATTTTTTGTAGGTCAAGTGCGGGTCCCCAAGCAGCTTGTGGTCATGGGTGATTCTTCCTGCATCCCAACCTCTGTAGCTGAAGCAGGATTGAAGCTACCACTGGGTAAGCTCTTTAGTCCTTAGGCGTTAGTTGCATTGAGGAGCTCTAGGACAGTGTAGACTAAATTGCAGATTGGTGTGTTGATTTGAGGTTGCAAGTTTAACTCTGGATTCTATTGAAAAACGTGCATGTGAGTTTTGTGCGGTATTATTTATGCAAAATGTGGGGCAAGTGCCGACAATCTGCTTGACTTCCACCAAATTTTCGTTGAATCACCTGAGTCAGCTGCACACTGACAGTCTGATAGATCATTTCTTGTGCAGTTGCAAAGCCATTGGTTGCAGATGGTTCTGCCAAGTCACATGCCATGCAACTTGCATATGACCGCTCCGGGCTCTCTTTCCTTGACACTCCTCTTGTTCTGCAAGAATTTGTGAACCATGGTAAGTACGTAGAGCCCTGCATACGTCTTGAGCTTCGCCTCAGGACGATGGGCACTGAATGTTCTTCTTAAATTAAGGTCTGTTTTTGGTTGGAAACTGTCAATCAGAACTATATATGTATGTTTATTTATTTATTAGAAATTAATTAATTGTTTGTTTAATTTTAGTACAGCTTACAGTTGCTTTCATTCGCATCTACAGTTCCATGCTGTCTTGTACTCATAGGATTCAGGCTTTTTGCTCAGGTGGTGTACTGTTCAAAGTGTATGTCATTGGCGATGCTATCAAGGTATTGCGAAGGTATTCCTTGCCTGACCTAGGCAAAGGGGATCAATTAAGTTTGGGTGTGGGTTTGAAAGCATTTCCAAGGGTTTCCTCTGCAGCAGCTTCAGCCGAAGGGGCTGACCTAGACCCAGAGGTCGCAGGTAATGGGTCGTCGTCTGAGTTACCTTCTGCAGTAGACTTGCCCGTATCTGAACTCTGATTTCAATTGAGTTCTTACTATGGTCACTATGTTGTCCTAGGACCTGTTCTTCAGATATTCGTGATGTGTTTTGCATCATTTTTGAATTAACGGTTTTGTTGGATGCAGAGTTGCCTCCTCAGCGTCTCCTTGAGTGCCTTGTTGCCGAGCTACGCACCAGGCTGGTAAGAATGTCAACAATATCATGTGGTGACTTTCTCAAGTAGTAAATTGACCATGTGTTGACAGCAGAATAGAACTTCCTCTTCGTAGGTTTAAACGTTCTAGAGTGTGATTTTGCAATTGTTTGATAAACGGATTGTGCCCAGCGTGACGCATTCATAGTTATTAAAAGGATTTGCACTAAAACTAGTTTGTCCATGAAGTACATCATACTGCGATGTCACAACATCAGTATGATGTACTTGAGACGTAGTATTGGGAGCAGAGGTACGAAGAGCAATAATTTTGTCGATCTGGTTTCAGATCACCTATTCTTAGACTCTGGTGATAGCCGAATTTCTTCAGTAGGCCAGGTTCTCCGGGTCCCAAAAATCTAAGGTTTTTCTTGCATTTTCCAGGGTTTGTCACTCTTCAACTTTGATATGATTCGAGAAGGAGGTGCAGGACAATGTTACTACGTCATTGACATCAATTATTTTCCTGGTACGGGGAAATTGCATTGCTCGAAAGTCTGGTTACTTTCTTGAACTTCAGTTGCCAAAATATTAGAATGTACTGTTGCAAGGCTATTCTATTGTGCCATCGACTACAATCCAGTCAACTTCTTCTGGCAATCATAATATACACTTCCAGTCTATATGGTTTATGTAACATGATTATTTGCCGTTTCTGCAGGATACGGCAAGTTGCCAGACTATGAGTTGCTGATCACCGATTACCTAGTGGATTTGGCAAGGAGCAAGGGCATCTTGCTTGGACCGGGAGGACCTCCTATTCTTGATTTTGAAGAACGTCCCAGTGCATCCTGAAAATATTCCCCAAACCCATCCCCTCTCCCGATCATGATTCTTTTTCTGCATTTCAAGCCTGAACTTCAATCGCAAGATTTAGTGAATGTCAGGTTATGGTCTATTGCTTTGTTATCACATTGAAAGACAATGAGAATTGCGTACAAACTTTTAGGTAGTTAGCTTTTGATGAGTAGGATCTAGAAGCATGAATTAGTTGTCGGAAGGTGCTCTCTGGAGCTGTGAAGCTAAAGCAAACCCATTTGAGCTATGAAATCCGTGATGTATCATTTTGCTGGTTTTGCTGG
>CAXARX010000393.1:0-23505 GCA_963971425.1 Bryoerythrophyllum caledonicum | reverse complement strand
GGAAAAACTCCCTTGCAGGGAAATAGATTTAACCCCTAAATGCCGGGCCGTTGACCATAGGATTAGAATTGCTTCCACAATATCTTGTGGCACTTTAAATGATATTGAAATTCAATATTATAATTTTTATATACGAAGGCATGTGCATACAAAAAAAAAATCATAAATTTTTGGTGAAAATTTGAAATTATTGTAGTTTTTTTTGAAAGAAAAGTGCAGTAAATTCATATTAAATTCAAAATAAGCTAAAAAAATATGAAATTTTTGTGTCAAGCTTATGTTACAGTCTAGAACATCTCAAATTTTTCTGTATTTCTATAGTTAGTAAATTAGTTGAATGTAGTAATAGGTTCAAAGTTGAAATTACAAAAAAATATGTACAATTTTAGGAATTTTTCAATTTTTCAAATTGGAGTAGAACTATATTAAGTATGCTTCATTTCTTCATTGGATCCACATTCAAAAAGACCATTTTTGGGGCTAATTTTAAATCTAACACAAGGATCTTTGACGTACAAAAACACCCAAAAAAAATGCACCCACATAGATCCATTTTTTTCATATGTGCTTCCATTACAAATATGAAAATTCATCCAAGGCACGCCCAACCAACACATTCTCGACTCCAAAAAAATCTTTAATATTCCTCCTTTACTATTCAACCTTTTTGGGACTCCGTTTTTATCATGTGGAACAAACTGTCATTCGTCCAAACGCCATTTTTTGGCTTACCAGGCGATTAAGGGTTAAGAAGAATCTCATGTTTGATCACACTTGGCAATATAATCATACACTTGGCTTCTAGACGAAGTAAAATTTAAATGGGATAAATGGGAAAAATTTGCAAAACTATTCAATAAATTTTTTTTATTATTTATCTTCAAAAATGGGATAAATTTTTGAATTTTTGAATTATTTATTAATTACTAATTATTTTGTTTTAAATGATATTTAGAACTTTATGTACCAATCAAAGTCGTTCGTTATGAATTTTACAGTCTATCCACATGGTCAAATGTGCCCTTGTTGTCACTAATATTTTCTACAAATTTTTTAAAGGTAAAATTCAAAGTTCCTTTTGTAATTTGATTACAAAAAAGATATTGACAAGTTGTGAATGAAATTGGTTGAAATGAAAAACTTTCAAGTTTTGTAGTTTTTTCAAGATTTTTTGATTGCTCAATATTTATAAGTTAACTTTTTTCATGAGGACATTAAGACTTCAAGATTTCAAATTTGTATAAAACAATGTGCCTTGAAATGAAGCACAAGATTTTTAGAAATCATCCCCTTTCTAATTGGATTACACATGTATGGAACTAACAACTCAATAAAAATTTCAGTAAATTTTTCATACTACAAAAAGTGAATGATGGATGAAAAAGTCACACAATTCTATCTTTATGGAATTGATATTAATTTGCTCAAAAAATAAATTCAGTTCACTATATAGTGAAATTATGTTGCCTTTTCAATTAGGTTGTTTTACCTACGAAATTACCTTCTGACTCATTGTGTCCGCGTGGAGGCACAAGTATTAGGATTTTGTTGGTTTAGGGCTGATTTTATTATTATAATTTATGAAAATTACTTCAGGAGTGGTAAATATTTATATAGTATGAAATTTCGAGAAATTAGTGAGAGGTAATCTAATTTCACTAATTAGTGTATATTATCTCGACAATATGATCTGCTCGGGATTTGAGACTTTGAAACTGCCCATGCAAGACAACGCTATAAATGCCACGTCGGTGCATGAAATCACGTAAAGCCTGGTGACTGGATTACAAGGAAATGCCAAATCAGCCGAACAAGATGCCACCTCATCGGTCTGATTCAGCATCATTGTTGTGCTGGCCGTCGACAAATGGAGCTTGTCCACTGTACCCCTTCAGTCGCCGGAGAGTCGGAGGAAGAGTAATTTACGCTTCGCTAATTTAGATAATGAAATCTTCATCCGAAGCTTCAGATGTCAGTCTCTCACTCTCGCTCATTTAGAGTGATCTCCGTTTACTAAAAGTGTCTCCCTAAAATTTAACATTTTTTATTTGTGGAGCTTGGAATCTTCTTCTCCCTCATCGTTGGATTCGCGAAAATATGAACAATTTCTTCTTGAACAGTCAATACTCCAATTACAAGAAGAATATTTGGTAAATGTAACTCTACATTGATTTGGAGAGTCATTTTTTCACTGGCTACATTAACGAGTCAATAGGCATTTTTCGAGGGTCCGTAGCATTTATTATTCACTTGTAGCGAGTGTCAAACTTTTGGACGAGCATGGGTGCGGATGTTCTTAAAGCATCTCCAACGGTGATGGGTCAAGAGGGCGAGCGACAATATGTTTAGCGAGCCATGTCAATTTTTATTTAGTTGAGCGAGGTGATTCTCAGTTGATTGTTGCCTCCACACACGCCCTGCTCTAATGCACCATATCCATATCGCGATTGCTACAACACACACGCCTAGATGTATGTGTTGTCTTTTGATTGGGACTGCCACAAATCTCCTTCCCATTGTCTTGAAATAAGAGTAAGAGTGACATCGTCGTCAAAAAGGAGATCCATTGTATCTTTAGAACTCCACAATTAGCACTTGAAGAGCTATGCCAAAGATTTAAACTTGACGGTGGTTGTGTCTTTTTTTGAAAGACCTTCAAAAATTTTGTTCTCTAACGGTGTGTTGTTGGAAACTTCTCATTAGTGAAGTTTCCAGTGACTTCTTCATGAGGGAGTTTCCAGTGAGTTCCGTTGGAGATGCTCTTACTAAGGTAGCCATTGCTAAGTGATAAATACTAGTGTATTCAAATAAGGTGAGTGCATCCACATATAGCGTATATCCTCCAATTATAAAACAATAATTTCATTGGATCATAGAATCATGTATTAAAGTGTGTTCGTGACTTGACATGGAAAAGTTGTTCAATTTATATGTGTATTGCTAAGAATGTGCGATTAGTCACATAGCATTGAATATAAACAATATAAATTTAACTATATCATATGTCACAACAATCCACTAGAGCATTTTCTTTACTTCTACTTTCAAACGTCGTAGTGGATTGTTGACCTACTTTGATAATTTACAAAATAAAACAAAAAAAAAATGAATAAATGAATCAAATTATATGAAATTAATAAAATGAAATCAATAAAAATTTAACAATAATGGGATGAATTAATAAATACAGTTAAGAAGGATAACAATGGTTATGACTACTGTTTATTTCCTATTAGCATATTATCAACGCTTATCTATCGTAGATGGCACAAAGCAAATTGATTGTTACAACTTTCTTGATTATCATTATTTCCAAGCTATAGCAAATAATTAATATTACATTATTGCTTCGACAAACCAATGACGACTAAACCCAAAAATAATAATATAAACTCCAACACATAATTGTGCCGACGAGAATAGTGTTTTTTCGTTTGACTAATGAATCGAAGACCACTCGATAGGGAAATAATGGTGCAAGACTACTCTCTCCTTTCAAGGATAGACACTATAGTGACCTAAAAACCCTAAAGAACTAAAAAGTGACATAAACAATAAATATTACTATATAAAGAGGAAGTTTATTAAATTGGTAGTGGTTGATGGTTTTAAAGTCTTCTTTTATGTAGAATGATTGAGCTGACAAATTGAATAGTGGTCATATTAATTTGTCTAAAGGTTTGTTTTATAGATGCCATGTGTATGCCAAATTTGGTTTCTAGAAGTTCCATTGAGGGGGGAGTGTGTTGTGTTGTGAGCATGTGTTGTGAACACGATAAGTGGGCTCAATGTCCATCAAATTTGAATCTCGACTACAAAATTTATTATACATTTGAGGATGGATTTATCTCGCATGACAACTCCACTCTAAACTTTGTTTTGCCTTCCAAGCTCTTTCCATAACTTTCCCTTAATTCTCTTTACAACGTTTCCAAACTCTTTCAATCCTTATGTGTTGTGCTCAAAGACGTAGGTCCCACCAATTATAATTCAATACTCTTCACGAATTAACTACATCACTTAGAGTTTAGTCACCATCATCAACACAAATTCAAAACTAAACCCAACTATGATTCAACCACCAAATTAGGATCATTATTTATTTAAAGTTATTGAAGTGTCTATTGTTGGAAGGGGAGAATAGTTTTGAACCAATGACTTGTTGTCAAGTGAACACCAACTCATTATCAAAACATACACTCTATTCAAGCTAACATTCAATGAGGACAAAAGATTCTAATATCTATATATTCATAGTAATGATAAAAATAGCAATATGTAATTGATAACACTCCATTAATTAGTGCATGGAAGTTTTCGATTATCACACATCATCTCAAGGCCTCTTTACATACTCACTCAATGGGACAAGCTTCCAGCTAATTCAAGGAAGAAGACAAAAAAAATGACTTCATTGATTGTCTTGCCAAGGTGGGCAAGCAGAGAAACACAATTTCAAGTTTCACCAATACCAATGACTAATCCTATTTGTTGAGATTAAAGGAATGAATATGTGTGAATTTCTAATTGTAAAACTCCCCATCCATCACGTCCGCATGAAAGTGCAATTGGTCTCTTGAGCTCTAACAACCCTTTTGAAAAATTGCCCACCAATCTCACATGTAAGCTTGGCTTCAGGGCATCCTTATATGATGGGTGGGTGTGCGAACTTCACAAGAGCTACTAGAGTTACAAGAAACTCATGTGGACTTCGGTGGGTGAAAATTTATTAAGTAAATAAGTGATACATATTGATTCCCTCACATTGACTAGTTTTAAACCAATGATAGTGATCACCAATATTAATGAAGTTGTAAGTCCAATTTTTGTGCTTGCCCACCTCGACAACAAAATCGATTCACTCTCATTTGTCCTATTACATGAATTAGGCTCACGTTGCCCACCCACCCATCATGTAAAATGAGCCTACAAAATAGGATTTCCAAAGAATTAGACATGTTTTCCACAATATGTCTTGGCACTCTAAAAGTTATTATATTTTAATATTTTTATTTTTGAAGATGAAGGCAAGTAAACACTACAAATTAAAAAAAAAATTCATAATTTTATGTGAAAATTTAAATTTATTATGATTTTTTTAAAGAAAAGTGAAGAAAATTCATATTAAGTTCAAAATAAACGATAAAATTTTGAAAATTTTGTCTCAAGCATAAATCATAGTGTAGAATATTATAATGTTAACCAAATTTCCGTGTCATTCTATAATTATTAAATAAATCCAATGTGGTTTTAGGTCCAAAGTTCAAATTGCAATGAAACATGCAGTTTTACAAATTTTTCAAAATTTCAAATTGGAGTAGAAACTATACCTTGTAAGCTTCATTTCATTAGTTGGCTTCACATTCAAAAAAGGCCATTCTTACAGCTAAATTTTAGATTACGGGCAAGACACTTGGAAACAACGAAATACATTAAAAAAGCATCTTCGGTGAACCAATTGTTAACAAATCTTTTTGCATATTGCAAAGAAAAACACTTCAATGAGGGAACTTCCTTCATCATGTGATGCGCAAACATCTACAAAAAATTTAGAAAAAGAAAGAGGATGAAAATGTATTTTCATTCATTAGTTGCAAATATTGAAGTTCTGTACATGGACCATTTTTTGGTCGCTTTGGCGTTTAGGGGTTAAAAACTTGCGTCACTTAGGCACACTGGGAGTTGCACGCTCAGGGAAGCTGTTGGCCCTCCGATGCCACCCCCTCCATCATGCGGTTGTGCAGTTGTCTGAGGATCGAGGACGGGCTGCCCAGCAGCTGGGGCACACAACCCAAAAAAAAATTGCGGAGCTTTGCAACTGCCCTGTAAAGAGGAATTTTGGATAAAGGACAGACTTGGAAAAGGAAGCTGCATAAAAGGGGGAGATGTAGAAAAGGAGTAATGTAGTGAAGGAATTCATGTCATTTGAATTTCATTCGATTGAAATTTGAAATTATTAATCGTCGTGGCATTGTCACGTGTCTTTATTGTGAGTGAGTGACTATAGACCCATTGTTGTGTTTGTGCTACAGAGTGGACACCGAGAGTATTTTTCAATAAAAGTAAAACTTTGCATAACTTACACTGACTATTATTGAAATCTATATGTAAAATGAGTACGATCGTTTTGTTTATTTTAGAAATTGTGATCTCATGGAACGGATGTCCATTGGGGGGCATTCTTGGTAGTGTTGGAAAGCTCGCAACAAAGAAGGGCTACGCTAGGAATAATATTAATAGTAATAATAATAATATTATTATTATTAACCCCTAATTGTCTAGGCGTCGAACAATGGATAGATGTTATCCATATTATCTCATCACTCATGCATTTCTTTGGGGGTGGATTTTTTACCGTAGATTTTATGGGAAGTTAACTTCATGTTTGTGTGATGGATTAGAAAGACAATCGTTTGTGAAAAATTTATGCCTCATTTTGTGTTGTAGTGTTGCACCAATAATTTCTAAAATCTTAGTCTAAAATTGATCAAAGTATGCCCCTCAACAAGTGAACTCATAAGATAAAGCATCCAAAAAATCTCCAAAAATCATTACTCTTACAATATTACATTTCAACCAATCAATAATAGTCAGTGTAAGTTATGCAAAGTTTTATTTTTATTGAAAAATACTCTCGGTGTCCACTCTGTCGCACAACACAACAATGGGTCTATAGTCACTCACTCATAAATGAAAGACACGTGGCAATGCCACGACAATTAATAATTTCAAATTTCAATCAAATGAAATTCAAATGACATGAATTCCTTCACTACATTACTCCTTTTCTACATCTCCCCCTTTTATGCAGCTTCCTTTTCCAAGTCTGTCCTTTATCCAAAATTCCTCTTTACAGGGCAATTGCCGAACCCCGCTAATTTTTTTGGGGTTGTGTGCCCCAGCTGCTGGGCAGCCCGTCCTCGATCCTCAGACAACTGCACAACCGCAGGATGGAGGGGGTGGCATCGGAGGGCCAGCAGCTTCCCTGAGCGTGCAACTCCCAGTGCGCCTGAGTGACGCGGGTTAAAGACGCCCTAAGGTAGACAGACCCAAAACCGACCATTTAAGAGGATTCCCATTGAACTACGAGGTTTATAAGTGGTGTGAGATTTTTCCAGGAAAGGGAAATAGGTTTTAGGAGGAATGCAAGTTTCAATTTTCAGTTTACTCCAATATTTAAATTACTATGATTTATTAAAGCCATTTTTTTGGTATTACATGAAACCGACCTATAGGCCCACCTAAAACCGACCACAAAAGAACTATTCACTGTCCACCTATTGTTGCAAAATCGGTAACAGTTGTTGCTATTACTCCAACCACATAGTTTCTACATACCAACCATCGTTTCACTGAAAACCAACCATATGAAAACCTAAAAACTGTTAAGGGAACGCCGTGCACCAAACCTGCAAAGAGGGGGATGAAAATTGTGAGAAAAACCAATATCTAGCCCAACGGTCATTGGTGAGGCAAGCGTTCATTTCCTGTTGCACCGTGAGTTGTGAAGGGGAGTCCTCCTCCCGGAGAGGCATGCACCAATAGACGGCAGTTTATGAGCCCCATTACCCACCCATTCTTGACGAATTTCCAACCAGCTCGCTTTCTTATTTCAGCCGCTCAGCCAACATGTAACCATTTTCATTGCACCACAATTAAAGAGGCAGCCTCAATGCTGACACAGCGCATGACGGCCCCAGAAATACCCTACGACCGGTTTTAGGCTTAGTCTAGGGGCTGGTTTTTGGTGCCTGGTCGGTTTTGGGTCTGTCTACCTTAGAACCAACTTGATGCACCTGCCGGGGATGTTGGACCGAAGTGACCGAAGAGTCTTCGGCTACAGACACTGTAGACAAAGAGAGCGCCGTGTCGTGTCAAGCAATCCTCCAGCGTGGCAAGGTAGACAAAGTGTCGGCACTGTATAACTTTTATTTATTCATTATTTATGTCTTCTGTATTACTGAAAAGATGAGTGACCCTTCATTTAAGTACGCACAGTAGAAAGTGAAGTCATCATCAAGTCAGACTCGTCTCGTGACCGCCACTGCCCCCCAGATTCCCCGAAGCTTCAACGTGGATGGTGCAGAACGATGCATAAGAAATGCTTTCTTCACGGTTTCCTATCTATTTATTACCCAATCCCTGAACTACACAAGCCCCAAAGCAATAGTACCGAACCTTTATTCTGATGGCTGACATTGATAATTATAAATACCACCACGCTACTGTACTTGGGCCAATGTCAATCGAACTGATCACCCTTTCCTCGTGACATGCTTGTGACTTCAGACTCAAGTACTTCGTGAGCCGCCACGAGTCATTATTCCTCCCGAGCATTCATATTTTTCCTTTGTACTTGTATTGCATGATTGTTTTGTAAACATGCGATTGGCAAGATTTTCTCCTCAAGTCTGAACTCCTCTTAAGAGTCACTCTTCGTGTGAGACCCGTGCCCACTACGTATGCTTAAACACTATTCATCATAAAGTGGGTCTTGTGCATCTCACAAGGCTTATTTTTTTATTTTGGTGTATCTATGAACAATTGAGTTAACCGAAAAGAAGAGAAGAGAAAACTCGTGCTAGGTAAGGTGAGTATGAGGTGAATCAAGAACAGCTCAGTCAACTGGCATGGTTTCTATTTAATGCAATTATAGAAAACAATGTAGACTAGTTTCGCAGTCAAAAAGACGGCAAAACTTATTCTAAGTTGAGGCCCTCTGAGGCCCAAACTTTCAAGGGTTAAACTTGTGTCCTCCTGGGGAAATTTGAGGTTACATGTTCCATAAAGAGAAAAGAAAAAAATTGCCAAAAAAGATCTCGAAGTGTTATTTTTTGCAAATTTTTTGTACTAGGGGCTCTTGATGAACAGTTAGAACTATGCCCTCTTTGGCTAAACCCCTGAAATGCCCACCTCCATCTTAGTGCGCATGACTGACACAGAGAGCGAGGGGTTTTTTTTGGGGCCTCCTGAGGCTACACATTGTGGTCGTGGTAGTCACACAATGGTCAAAATCTAGAAGGAGCATCTTCCATTTACTACATGGTGGGTTCTAAATTTTAAAATAAGAACACTCCGGAGAGTATGACCACCCATATTCCAAATGAGTTATATAGTTGGAAAAGGTTTATGAATTTTTTTTCAAGCCCTTCAAAATGCTCCTCAACTCTAAAGCTTGTAGAGTTTTTTTAAAAAAGACTACACAAAACACTACACATATATTCCTTCCTTCCTTCCATTCGTTCCTCCTCACGTTAACATGCAATATTCATGTTTGTGGGGCATCCAAGGGTAGGGCATTAGAAATTCAGCGTCTCTGCAAATATAAATGATAAATTTGTTGAAGTCGCTTTATTAGAGTATCGATATTCTGCTCTTGTATTTCGAGCTCGGCTCCATAATTTTGCGCAAAGATTACTACATTTGTCCTGCGTCTGTACTCAAAGTGGACACATGTGGCCCATGTGGATCTTCTCTAAGTGATATTCCCATCAATTGAAGATAAGAAGCTTTGAATGTTTAGTCTATGTTGAGTATATAGCCCAAGTTTGTTCATCTCTAACACAAATTGAAGATGAATAGTCTTTTAGTCCCCTCATAAATAATTCTTTAGATCTCATAGAACTTGTGAAATATTCTTTGAACATTAGAGATGTCACAAGTTCCATGTTCCATGCTCCACAGAGGCACGTAATGTTATTGTCCATCTCACGATTGTTACCTTTTGCCATTTTTTGGGAACTTAAAACAAGTCTATGTTGTGATCAAGATTTATTTTTTTAAAATGTACTTTTGGATATTATTTTTAGTGATATGAAAAAGAATTAACACTTCACTAACACATCCATTATTGCCGTAATTGTGAATCATGGAATTTGAGTGCTAATTGTGAATTAGTGTGAGATTTCATATACTTCTTTTATCTATAAGAAAACAAAACATCCACTTTATTTGAATTACCAATTTCAAGTTATTAGTTATGTTGAAGCACTCTTGATAGAATCATATAAGTGGTAGTAAATTTATTGCTTTTTCACAAAAACTATATAAAATCAGTGAGTGGTCATAAAGTAAGAGGCTCATAAACCAACTATCTAAGGGATAATGAACCTCACTTGGAAAATCAATGGAGCGTAGCATTTTTCACTTTTTTGGGGGAGAAAGAGAAAAGGGAAATAGTTCATTGACAATTTAAATCATAATTTTTTGACTTAGAATGAATTAACTATTAATTTTCAAAGTAAAATTTCGTATGTTGCTATTGGTGCTCAAAATCAAAATCAACTTTTGAATGGAGCACTTTAAACTTAGGAAGTTTCTATAATTGTTGATTTGAAAGAATGATCCACATCATGCTTTCATTTATTTTAACCTTAGGTGAATGTATATTTTACTCAAAGGAATTAAAGATCACAATTAAAAAGCAAAAAGCTCATTGAAGGAACTATGATATACTTTTAAAACGCTGTGCACTATTCATGTCAGTTCTATTGGAGGATTGTAAATGCCCGCTCACAATTTGAGCCTCCTACCTTATAACATCCAATAGCCTCCTTGCTTCATTCACAAGACGTGTCACATGTCTCTGTAGCTACATATGACCATGCATTTGATACAATATGATATGGAATATTTCAAACGATCACATCTAGGAGCATAAATTATGCTAAGGATATTTTTATTGACCCCTAAATATTATCATATTTTTAAAAATTGGACTCTTTTGTAAAAATGCTTTGTAAAATGCATCTAAGAGGGATGTTTTGAATTGATGTATGAATAAAGGTTGTATACTATGAATTCTAGAGTCTAATATAAATGATTACATTTACAAATGTCTATCAATAGTATTTTTTAGCCTCAATAAAATCTTTAATTTGTTTATTGACAATCTATGAATGAAATTTGTGGCAGTGGATTGAAATGTAATACTCTGAGTGTAATGATTTTGTGATTTTTTTTTGATTCCTTAATTTGAAAAGTTTATTCCTTCACGAGCACATTTAGACTAAAATCTTTTGAAATGTATAGTGGAACAAGACGATTTAAGACGCACTATAAAATTTATACAAATCATTTTTGGAAATTTATACAAATCATTTCTAATTGGATCACACATGTATGTAATCAACATCCTACAAATTTATTGTGTAAAATTTTCATACAACAAAAAAAGCATGATAGATGAAAAAACAAAGTTTGTTTTTTTTAACATCAAGCACAATAATGTGGTTATATGGGCAGTTTGGGTTAGCACTTAACACCTAAATATCCAAGGGGTAAGGGCAAAATAAAGATGTATTATAAAATGTTACTTCTACAACTACGATGAAGTTCGGTCCAAAAGAAGGGAAGAGAAGTGTGACATTTAGTAATTACCCATGTCGTAAACTTAAAAAATAAAATAAGATCATCATTTCATGGGTTTAGAAGCATTTTCCATTTAGTGTTCACAAAATTTATTTTAAGAATTTGAAATTTGGTATGATTGAAAATCTATGTATTAAATTAGGGTGTTTGTTTTGGAGTACTCATATCTCATGGACCGGGTGTCCACTAGGGTGTATGTGGTATCATTGAAAGGTGCTTAACAATGAGAGGTGCCCATTTTTTTTTATGGCATTTCGACAAACCCTGCAAAAGTAAATGGAATTTCAAAGAAATTATGGCTACTAACAATTAGAAAATTTAGCAATATAAAACTTAGAAATAGAAAAGTAAATGAAACTTAAAGACAACTACTACTACTACCACTTCTACATGGCTATTACTAATTAAATCCTATATAGGGGGGATATTTTGTGGCAACAACAGAAGACGTACCATCTTATACACGGGAAACATTTGTGGAAACGGCATAAGTCATATTAGTCTATATATTAAATTTGGTTGTTTGTTTTAGAGAACTCATATCTCGTGGATTGGGTGTCCTTTGGCGGTGTATGTCGTATCATTGGAAAGTGCTCATCGAGGAGAGGTGCCAAATATTTTTTTGGTAGCATTTCGTCTAATCTTGCAAAAGTATGAAATTTCAAAATGTTTATGGCTACCAATAATTATAAAATTTAGAAAAATAAAAAGTAAATGAAACTTAGAGACAATTGCTACTACTATAAAGGGTAAGTAAAATATAATATGTTTAGATGGTTGGTTGGGTAGTTAGGGTCAAGTAAAATTATATGGTTGGTTAGTTGGGTAGTTAGGGTTAAATAAAATATAATATAGTTGGTTGGTTTAGGGTTTAGGATTAAGTCATCATGTGAACATATGAAATTGTGAGGGGGGAAATTTATTCCGCGGTGATTGTCAAGATATAGAAAATAAATAAAATAAGGAAAAAGAGAAAAGAAAAAGAGAAAAGAAAAAGAGAAAAGAAAAAGAACAGAGAAAAAGAAAAGGATAAAGAATTGAGAGGGGGCGGGGAATATTCAGCGCCGCAGTGAGTGAATCGAAGGATGAGCATGCTTGCTTGGCGACCACGAGGCAATCGATGATCTGATCACTTTCAAGGGCGCGTCTGTTGCCGCCACCTTCGCCCTCCACTCTACCGTAGCATTACTAGCTGGCTTTCACGGTAACCGTGACTCGTGTAAGTAGACACTCTCGCAAGTGGGCTGGCTTTTCGGAAATCATATAACTTATTAGCCTACAACTCAGGACTCGAGTTACAAGACGTGGGGTTTCTGAAGCTCCATACTGCGAGTTGTACGCAGAGTCAGAAAAGCCACTGCCACTTATACAGCTTTGAGTGAGCTGTGTGTCCTTTTGCAGATCTTTCTTCCTGGGGAAGTTTCGGAATTCTCCCAGACAGGCATACCTGGTACAATAACGACATCTTTCCGCGTTCGTTGATATTTAGTAGCTTCGATATCTCCCTTGAGGAGTGATCACCACGTTGTTCTGTACCTCTCCCGACTTATATAGGTTCATTCGCTGCGCTTTTAGTTTATTGCAAACTTCTGGGCGAGCATTGAATACGTGAACCTCGTTGAGCTTTGGTTTGACACTGTTTGCAGAATAAAGATACACATATTTACAAAACTCGGTAGCGTTGATTGAGTTCGTGGAAGAACAAACATTTTGAAAGCTGGGTGACAGGCCTTTCGACATGGGATGGTCGCCAGAAGGCGCTGCTCAAGCTTACACCGAGACAGCGAAATTGGTAAGTGTCGAAGTCCGTAGCATGATTTGAGATACTTTGACGTAATTCTTATGTTCATACCTGAACGCCATTTTGGTTTTTAATGGCGAATTCTGCAACAGGTTACAGAAAGTAACAGGAATTATGAATCTGGCGTTTCAGGTTCTGGGGTGGAGTTCGCTAGCTGCACTGGAGACACCCAGTGTGTATTCTATGGATAGAACAGTATACTTGTCAGTAGGTGGTCGTGGTCCTGAAAAGCACTTGTTCCGAATTTTTTCTCGCTCCTGGGGTCGACCAATTTCATTCTACCATGGAATTACGCGTACAGGGGACCCAGTCGCGTACACCGGCCATCATCACTGTGAATCGGATGTAAGCGTCCCACTTCGGTAACGTGCACGCAGTGAGTGATAATGGACGGTGTAAGCAGGCGGTATCTGTTGTAATGGTTTTGATGTTGTGGGTTTGTTCTTTTGTAGAGGTTTCGTTTCAGGTGACACCCAGTGAACAGTGTGCTTTTCAGAGGTTGGTTTAGGAACTGAGTTACCGTAGCATTTGTTCCTAATCTAGGGTTGACGAATTGCTTTCTTCCATGCAATGTAGTTCCATGTTTGAAGTGTTTGGTTGGTATGTTTTGGAATTGCAGTGTAAGGTAGGGATTAAGCGGAGGTACATCTCACAAGGAGCAGAGCACCACAGCACGGAGTTTCTAGCGGCGTTAGCAGGCGGCATCAACGCGAAGTTGATCGTGCAAGTGACAAATTCCGGGAGCCCCGCGACCATCGCGCTCGCCGTGGCCGCGCGCAAGACGGGCGGGCGATTGATTTGTATCCTGCCGGAGTCAGAGTCCTTGCTGAATGCAATGGTGGCCGTGGAAGCATTAGGTCTGTCCACAGTCGTGGAGTTTGTTGTGGGCGACGCCCGGCAGATTTTGCCCCAGTTCTCGGATGTGGATTTCGCGCTCGTGGATTGCCGATGTGAGCAAGCCGGGGAGCTCTTCGACCATCTGCGACTCAACTCCAGCCGCGCCGTGGTGGTGGCCGAGAATTTATTCCAGCGGACCGCCAGGGCTTTGTTCGAGGATAAGATGAGCAACCGGCCTGGATCCAAGACCGTCATGCTGCCCATCGGCAAAGGTATCGAAGTCGCCAGACTGTCGCGCGAGGAGAATTCTAAGGCGGGTGAAAAACGACGACGGCCAAGCGGCAAGAGAGTCACTTGGGCCATGGATATGACGGAGATACTTCAATGCTAAACGCACTTGTTGCTTTTACAAAACCTAAAACCGCCTGCTCATTTTTCCAGCAAATGTCTGTGACCTAATTCCAGATTCTCTGCAAAATCGCAGGTCAGTAGTCTTTGGAAACTCTATTGTCACCTTCTCTAATGTTCTCAAACATCATATCCTCGGTTCTGTCACCTAAATTTCACACCGTCAATTCTCTTACCCTCTAAAATCACATCCTCTGTTCTCTCACTCACTGTTTAATATCTCTACTCTGCTCTGTCACTTGAATATCACGTCTAATCTGCCACTCTCTAATATGACGTCCTCTGTTCTCTCACCTTCCAATTGTACCTTCTGTTCTCGCTCTTGTTATCTCCCCATTATCTCGTTTTCTTAATTCACTTTATTATCTCTGTCAAGTTGCATGCAAAATGCGATAACATGTGTTAAATCATTTCCATTCCTCTTTGTAATTATTTGAATGTTGTTTTGTTATGGAACATCATGTTACAGATCTGCATTTGGGGTGACAAATCTTTCTCTGATGAGAGTTCGTTTCAATTTCTGCAGTTACAGTATTCTTTGGTGCTGGAGCATTCTTCATTTTGGAGAAGAACGAACAGAGCACAGGAAACAACAACTCGGCTCGGTACAGATGTGTAGACTTCAAATTTCTTGTAGAAAGTTCCGTGTACAGAAAATGAGATCTTATTTGTAACTAGTGCCAGTATAGAGTGCTTACCGAGTGGAAGCTTGGAATGGATGATTTTTTGGATTCGAGAAGTTTTAACGACTTTATCGGCATTGCTTTTCCTATTTCATTTGAGGACATGCATCCTTGCATGTTGAAAACTTAATTGAAAGCGCGCTGAAACCATTTTTGACCGCTATCGTGCACTTCTTTGATTGAATGATTCTGTGCGTTAGCATATACTGCATGATTCTGTAGTACTGCATATTTTTTGCATAGTTTTTGTTTTTCTTTATGCTTGCTTTTTACATATAAGTACATCACGAAATGAGGAAATGGGTTATGATGCACAACGTTTGACACCTAAATAATGCATTCAAGTAGTTCATGCAATCGCCCATTTCATCAAAACTATTGCTATTGTTGAATGAATGTACGATATCATATTTGTTTCATGGTAATAAAATTCGTAGCATAACATTATTTGATATTGTTCACGAGGTGAGAATTGATCAGGTTACTTCACAAGTTCGTAATTCCAAAGAGCCTGTAAAGGTCCATGTATGTTCATCACTACTATAGGTTGCATTCTTCATAGTTGTGTCTTGCAAGAGCATCGAGCTCTGAGATCACACACTTTGAAGTGTCTGCTAAAGGTTTCATACATGAGCATAAGAGGCTTGGAGGTTATTAGACATGCCTGGATCCAATGGATGTCCAAGTTGATATTTTACATGTGTTGCTTTATCGGTTGCACAATTCCAAGTACATTTACAATGTGACTGACTTCCTCCCTATAGTTCTGTATTTCACCGCAAGACACTGTTACTGAACTTGCAAGCAATGTACAATTCACATCATCTTGACTCTTTTTAGATGACACATACTTTCATTTAGTTCATTCAGATCATCTAGTTCTTTCACATCAAATTTTTTTAGAAGAAATCAAATAAGAGTATATTAAAGCAAAATTATTGATAGACTCTTAAAACTCAACGTACCTTTCTATACAACTCTAAAGTAAAACAATTATTAAGTAACCCTCAACCTTGTATGGTGTCTTCACATTGCAAGATATGAGAAAAACTTCATAATATACTATTTATCGTGTCCAAAATTTTTAACAGATGTAATTTAAAACGTCGGTATAATTTATGTGTAATTTTGAAAAACGTCAGTGTTCTTTATGAGTAATTTTGAATTTTTTGGTATTGCTACAAAAAATGTGTTACAAATCATCCACCTATTGCACTTTACAACTGCTTAGGGTGTAAAGAAGCGCCTTTAAGTTTATTGGCTCCTAACTAATTTCCCAAAATCTTTGAACTTGCATGGTTTAATTTTTAAGATACTCTGCATTGGAATTTTGAATTTTTGAGATTCTCGGCACAAACCATTGCTAATTTTCGAATTAGATAGAATATGGAATAAATTAAGTATTTCTTGCCAAACCTGGGGATAGTATATGGTATTTAGATGAATATTTTGGAAGTGACATAAATATAAAAGTTGTAAATTTTGAATTTTAGATTTCATAAATGCAATTTGATGTAGAATTTTATTTGGCTTATTTAAGCCGCTTTGCTTTAGATTTTGATTTAATCACGTAATAGGAACAATAAAAAAAAACAAACCATACGATACTGTTAAGTAGGCAAAAACGCATGCAAGTAAAAGGATTTGAGATGAGATTCTCTTTACACTCAGATTTTTTGAAATTTTAAAACATGGCCTTTAATTCTCCAACTGAGTGCTACAAGGAAAAAATGTTGATGAAAAGTGCTTGGAATCCTTGCAAAGTATTCCTCAATTTCAAAGCCTCTTGAGACAAAAACACTCTCCAAATCACTGTAGAACATTCTACTTGTGATAGGTCCATAGAATATTAAGTATTTCGTGCACAGTATACAAGTTGTTGGTGACGCGATGTATGCCCAAGTAGGCTCTTCAAATTGAGATGGAGATCTTGAGTGAGTCATTTAACTGCATACTAGAATGCATATTTGCAACACTGACGAATCTGGAGAGACGTGAGGAGGTCTAAGTTATAACACAATGATCAAGATTTATCGAAAGCAGGAACAACACAATAACCTCAGATATTGATCATGAGAGGTATATACTTATGCTCTGCAGTTATGGCTCCGTTTGTGGAACCCAAATCCTGCTCTAGTGCAAACATAAATGTCTACAAAATCACCCGGTGATATGACTAAACCGACAAAAACTACCAGCTCGGCAATTGGCGGCTGTGACTGATATGGGCCATAATAAATGAGAAGATACACTTGTCTTTCCAGAACTCTTTATCAAGTAACAAGCTCGTCCAACCTTGCGAAGAAAATCTAAGCTGGTAATTTGAGCTTCTCGTTGTTCTTCCAGCTGCAACATGACATCCACTAATCATGTCAGTAAAATAGAGCCACATCTTGCCAATGTCACATTACCATCCACTAGGATTACACATGGACTAATCACAATGAAGGTCAATATGTATGGATAGTTGTACCTCTTGAAGTAGTAGTAAAAGAAATCAGCATACAAGGCTGTCTGGACGATTCCTGCAATCCAGGCTGCATACCAGGCAACATACACTCAGGACAAGTGAAGAAACCAAGTTCTTGTTTTATGCAGACACCATTGTCCAAAATCCAAATGAAACGATAATCAACCAAACTAAGACTTCAAGTGATAAACCAAGTGTCCAAGAAACTCCACTCACTAATCCATTGCCGATAGTGAGGTTCGGTGAAGTATCGGTAAATCCAATTGATGAGATAGAATCCACGATATGCTCTGTCAAAAGAGGGATATAAGAAGCATAAGATTAGTATATCCTTTTTCACAACAAGCTGTAGGTGAAGTCGGAAGTCACAGATACCTGGTTTGGAATTGATCCATGTTATAGTAAAGCAACACACTGGCGGCCAATGGAGAAAACAGTGTCAGTGTTGACAAACAAAACCTGAGGTAATTGGAGCTCTCTTTCTGAAGGGGCAACGTAGAGGCAGATGCAAATGGAAATAGTGGCATACCCAAGGAAGAAGACATAGTTGCCTGTGAGGTTGTCAACATTTCTTGTTCTCTGTAACAGCACCAATTGTGGAATAATAGCAACCGCCTCCAGCCACAAGGAGAAAGTCCACATGACCTACTCCAAACAAACACATATGCTTGGGTAAGGACCCCATTTGCGTGAGTGAAAAAATCATCCATTTCTAATGCAAGTGTCATCGAAATATGTGTTTGGTGGGAAACCATGGGAATGGGTGCCCTAACTTATCCACAAGGGCGGGGGATAGGGATATAAATATGAGCATTCAGGAATCGAGATTAGAATTGTCCAGAAAGGAAGGCTCTTCACAGCACCTTGCTTCTAGACCCCAAAAATCTATGTTGGTATCATACGATCTACCAGTAAGGCGGGTGATTTCGTTCTCTTTAAATAACATAAAGATAAACAAAAGCTGATAATCAATCGTCAAACAGGACTTCGAACAAGTGAAATGGTAAACAATGGAAAGAAGTTGCAACACCGAAGAAGAATTCACCCATCTCACAGAAACAATGATAGCCATATTACTCCGTAAAGTCCTCAGTTGAGTAAGCATACCTCCCGGAAGGTGAACTTGTTGTTGATCAAGAGAGCCAGCGCAAGACATGGCAGGATCAGAAAGTAGTGCCGAAATGTGTCGTTGTTTTTGTCATACGACAGGCGTACTGTTTTATGGTGTCTCATGTACCACACGATGGAGAATGAGGTGCCAAGAAAGATCAGCTTCATAACAGTGTTGTAGAAAGATACATACGTAACAAAAATGTCCAGGTAGCGTGTCGCAAACACAAGAGCGTATAGCTCCTGCGTCTTTAATGAGACTCCTGAAAAACACAACACAAAACGAGGGTCAAACTTCCATCGTGAAAAGTCATGAATTTATAATACATGTATCAATGGTCCTCGCGAATTGCTGATTTAGGATGAGTGAACAGTCTGGTATGAATTTATATATGTTAAACCTTAAAGCGCGCCTTCGTCCACACAGTACACCCTGAACAGACTGAGCAATTTCTCTAGGTGATGATCAGTTACATTTTCACAATTTCTCTTGATTCTTGTGCTAGTTGAATACGATTTGAACAATATGGATCCTCAAAATAATATATTGTGATTTGTTAAAAAAAATAAAACAATCGACTTACGTACTTAAATTTTTAAGTTTCTTACTTCAAAAAGTGAGATCTTCAGAGTGATTTTCCAAAATAAGTAGAATCAAATAATGAAAATTATACCATCTTGTAGTGTAGGTTATTCCAAAATCATTACAAGTTTTTTAAATCAAATCTCGTAAATATAGGATTTTAATTGAATTCCAAAAGAAAACCTTGAATATGTAATCACAGGACATTAATGCAAACTATGATAACCCCCAACAGTACAAATGTGATCTACACATTGACACGCACAACTTTTTTTTGTATATCAACTTCATTTAACATTAATCAACTCAATGTTATTCATCAAACATTTTAACAACACATTTTTGAATGGGTTAAACAAAAGTCCTTTCACTAATTGTTAAACACTAATTATTAAACAGAAATACTTTGCAACGCAGAGTAAACTTGGAATTCGTTTACGTCATAGGCCCGGGATCCATCACGTGTGTATCACACGACACGTAGAAGTGACACCTCAACATATTCCAAGAATATGCCAAAATGTGATATTAGAGTGTGACAATAAGGAGATATGGATGTCTCGCATGCTATCATGAGTAGTTACTAGTGTTGTAACGCAATACTAGTGCACATTGGATGGTGCGTAGTGAAGTCATAAAACGCTCAACTTGTTAAGGTGTAGAATCCGCGAACAAAAAAAAAGGGGGTGGAGTAATGCTCAAAAAGAAAAACCCTAAGTGACCTTCTGTATTCTACCCAACCCTAAAACAAAACAATGAAGGGAGATACCTGCGCATGACTTAATAGTGTGAATCTTCAAGAGCAAGACTATTATGCTCATCAAGTGCGTTAAATCTCCAATGAGCCTGAAGATATTCATCTTGAACGCCTTGATTGAAGCTACAGCCTGAAAAAAAACACTGAAATATCAAGTTTTCATAGCACATTACCAAAACCAAACGCCCAAACAGGGTAGGAAAAAAACCGGCAGCCACGCCCTACAATCAGCGGCATTGGAAATATTTCGAAACCATTCTGTCGTCCCTACACTGATGTTTTTCAAACCATAGTCTGTCGCGTACCCAGAAAGAAAGCAAAATGCCACCCAGCGATCACCGCGCCAGCATAGTCCCAACCCTAACGTAGAAGTACAACCCCAGCGAAAAAAGAAAAGCTCGGCGAGCTGATCCTCGAATCGCTCAGCACCGCAAACAACACCAGATCTACGAAACTGCGCAATGTCTCCTACCCTTCTCAGATGGCAATGGAGACGACTGAAGCTCCACACGCTGTCTCTCTCGCCGGAAAAGACGACTCGTTCCTCGACTGTAGCCCACGTTGAGCGCGGGCGGAAGATGCCCGGATTGATACCTTCCGGATTACTAGCACGGGACTGATATCCGGTCCAGTGATGCGCGGGCATAGGATGACCTTTTGCGGCTGTTTATCTATTTCTACGAAGCAAATTTTGAATAAGCAAGGGAGCCTCCAACGTAAAGAACATTGCAAAGAAACTTGAAAGTTTTACAAAGTTTAAAATTTAATTTTGGAGTCATATTAATTAAAATTATATTTTCAAAACTTTTTTTAAAATTAAAATTATATTTTAAATTAAAATCATGTTTAAAATTTTTTAATTCTTTGATTTAGATGTTAAAAATGGTGAATGAATGTAAACTTGTTAGTGGGTTATATTCACTAAGTTGAATTGTATATTTGTGTAGGAAATTTGGAAAAATGGACACTCAAGAATTAGATGGTAGTAGACAAAATTTTCAACATATCAATAGTTATAGTTTAGTTATGACGTACTTACAAGAGTCATAATGCAGTTACAACATAATCATGATTTAGTAACAATGTAGTCGTAGTATAGTTATAGCGTAGTTCTAATGTAATTACGTCACACTCATATTTTAGTCATATGGTAGGCAGGGCTTTTTTTTCAGTGGAAATTTTGCCAAACTGTCAGAAATCTAACCTCACTGCTTTCGTCCCTCCAAAAATTGGCCTATGCAGTGAAGCCTGCAGGGGGACTCGGGGCCAAAAAAAAGCCTTGATGGTAGGAGGCTCATAAACCTTGCGGTCATTAATACCCGGTCTTATAAAAGGCTAGAACTGTGCATTAGTTTTTTGAAACATATGGAAATTTAAATGACAATGAAAGATTATACTATGAGCATTCTTACAGGATCTTCAATACGTGACATGTGTTCATGACTTGTGCAGATTTAAAACAATATGCAATTGTAAATATGGATAGGATGAAATTGAATTGAATTAGAGATCTCTGCAAGGCTAACACAAGTGAAACTATGATGCTCATGTATAGGACCTTTGTAAACATTTGCACTTCTTGTATTAATCAGTTTTGCAGTCATTGCTACTGATTAAAGGCATGATGTAAGTTTATTTAACAAGAGTCTATGAACTTAAATAGCGCCCTACGAGTGTGGCATTTAAAAAAATCATATACAATTCATTTCAAGTCGAAAATTAATGAAAAAATTCCCAATGACTTCTCTATGATTTGTCTTTTAACCAAAAAAATTGGTAATGTTCCACTTGCTTGACTTCCCCACAAATATGTTTCTTTCCTTAAATGCACGGTTTTGAGCCTCATACCTTAGTCTAGTTAATATTGTTTTAAACATTTGCAATAATAAATATAATAAAAGACCAGTAATTACACGAATGACTGTAGAGTGACTTTTGAATGATTGCAGAATAACTAAGAAATGACTGCCCATGAATGCATGACTACATGAATAAATAATATGACAAGAGAAACACATGTTATATGAACACATGTATGGCAACTAGCGACAATTGATAATTTACAAAAAAAAAACTCGTGTGCTTGACTTTTCAAAAAATGACTCGTGAATGATTACCAATCTTAGCCAGTGGCTAGCAGAATAAAGAATCTTTGAATATGAAGATGAATCATATGTTGACAAGTGTACAAAACTTAATGTCCTTTGGCATCTTAGAGCCAAACATGTGTTCAAAAGGCATCTCTTTATGAATATAGAATGACCATGAAACGACTCATCAATGACAAATAAATGATTTCTTGAAATGATTCTTGAATGATTAGTAAAGGACTCTTGAATGACTCATCATCATTGGCAAGTGTACATGCCATGTCATAAAGCAAATGCGACATTAGTACAACCAAGTTGGCGATAACATTCATGTTAGTGGTACGACTCATGAGCAACTCCTATGTCCGAGTTCACATCATTTTTTTGTAGGATGGAGTTCCACATTAGCAAACGGATGAGAAATAACTCATTGGCTATAAATGACTCTAACAAATAAATATCTCATTCATTATGATTGCTACAATGAAACGACAGTAGCAACTATTGTTTGCATAAACGACTCAAAACCAGAGTCGTTATCCATTTATAGATCGGCACTTTTCTACTAGTGAAGATTTATGCCTCATTTCATATTGTGGTGATTCATCAAAAAAATATAGGATCTTAGCTTAGTCTCAATAAAAAATACCACTAAAAAACTCAACTCATAAAATTCAGTAAGCAAAACAATCTTAAAAAAATCACTACACTTGGAGTATTATTTCAACTGATTAAAAATATTTTAATTTAGAAGTTGTCAATATCTTAATCATAATCAAATTACAAAATAATTTTAAAATTCAGGTTTTCAAATTTTGTATAAAAATTCAGATGATTGTAATCATAGACCTAACCATATGTACAAAATCCAAAACTCATAATGTATGACTTTTGTTGAATCATCAAGTTCAAAATGTTCCATTTTAGTAAATTTTCAATGAATTTTTGTAAAAGAGTTGAATCTGGAGAGGTTTGTGGACATGTAGGGATTGAAATAAATTTGAAATGAAAATAAGATAAAATCTCAAAGACTCATGGCATTTTGCTTGCAATTATGCAACAAAGCAAACATTGCACCTTGGCTTGCTAGAGTTATATTTATATTTTTTGATTTTTTTGTGGTTCAACATGCTTTACAGACATTGTAGTTATTTTAAAATACAAGTGGTATTTGAATACGATATCATTGTTTTTTTAATATACTCTTATTTATTTACTCTAAATAATAATAAAGTATGGGAGAGCTTGATGGTCTCTCATTGTTAGATGTATAAGAGCTCGGTGGTGTTCAAACTCATATTAAACTAGTTTAACTATCAAGAACAACGACTATACTAGTTTTTCATGAGTTTGAGTCCTTCCCCCAGTGGGCACTAGTTCATTAGCATTACGAATA
>CAXARX010000392.1:0-19004 GCA_963971425.1 Bryoerythrophyllum caledonicum | reverse complement strand
ACAAAGAAATTCAAAATATAAAATAGCTATATTTAATTTAGATATTCAATTCGATTCAAAAGTTATAAAGTTTCAATTTTATTTTTGGCAAACAACCAAAAAATAAACACAAATTATGATGTTCTTGTTGTTTACATTTTAAATTCAAAATGTACTCATCATCAAAGATTGTCGTTGTGTTTATATATTGTTCGAACAAAATGTCATTATTGCAATCCCTAAAACCCTTAAACTTGAGGTCCTTGTTTAAAATGCAAAATCCTAAAATGCCACTTATTTTTGTTACAAATATCCTTCAGATTTAAAGCTCTATTAATACATATTTATTTCTTAATAATCTATGAGTTTAAAGACCATTATTAGTAAGCTCTCATACACCTAATAATGCTAAACCACTAAGACCTTCACACATTTTAATTATTTAGATTGGACAAACAAGAAGTATATTAACCCCTAAATATCTTCACCATTTTCTAGTACAGTAAAATGCAACTAAGAGGGTTATTTTGAACTTGGCATATGAATGGAAGTTTTACATTAATAGATTATAGATTCAATTCATATGGTCAAACTTGCAATTGCTATTACCAACATATTTTTACATATTTGAAACTTAAAATTCAAATTACTTTGTAACTTGATTACTACTAAGATATTGAAAATTTATAAAAAAAAAAAAATTTAATTAGTTGAAATATAAAACTCTTTGCAGTGCCAAAAAAAACTCACTATAAAATTTGAGACCTTTCATTCAAACAACCATACCATGAGCATGAATGGGCAAAGTCCAAAAAGTAGATATACAAAAGTTGTAGTGTGTGACATAGAACACATGACTAGAAGTTTGAAGAAAAGATCACTTATGATTTGTAAACATACGAAGTACGAAGTTAGGCATGTCTAAATTAAGTTTTCTAAACAATAATTTGGAATTGCTTAAACTGTTGTACACAAAAACTAGAGAAAGTTGACATTTATAGAATTTAAAATATTTACAATTTTACAATATACAAAAGGTGTTGGCCTCATAATATCTCAATATTTGGTTGGCACTCAACTGCATTAATCATTGTAGTGAATGTATAGGTTGCAATAACAAACCACTGTTATACTAGTATAGTTTGTGTTGTTGGCCCAAAATGTCTCCTATGCATAAGATTGAATTAGTAATAGTCTATTAGAAGTGGTAGTAGTAGGTGTTGTCTCTAAGTCACATTTACTTTTTTATTTTTCTAAATTTTCTATTTATTGGTAGCCATAAATACTTTGAAATCTCGTAACTTTTGTAGCCTAGATCCAAACGCCAAGTAAAAAAGTCCATGTACCCCTCCTTGTTGAATGCTTTCAAATGGTACCACAAATGTTTTTGGTAGACACCCGGTCCATGACATCTCAAGTTCTAAACAAACCAAAAACAAAATAAAACAAACAACTCAATTTATTGTATAGATCCTAATGCTCTTACTTTCAAAATATTTGTTGAATAGTCCAATGTCTTCAATTTAAACATTTAAAATTGTATGATGTATTTTTTGGTCCAACTTTTTTGTTCAAAGATTAGTATTCATGACACACGTAATTGAGTTCACCTATCAAAAAAAAATTATAATTTTCAATTTCAATAAAAACTTGTCATCTTTCTATACATTAAATTAGCATGTTTATTTGTTTGTTTGTTTTGTTTTGTTTGTTTTGTTTTGTTTCTATGGATGAGATTGTCATGGACAAGGTGTTCACTACTAGAAAATTTAGTCTTATGTTGATTGTAGGCGATGATGTGGTTCACTTTTGGACAAATCAATAGAAAAGTGAACCACATCAACGTTTTCAATTCTAGAGAAGGATTGAATTTTCTAGTAGTTGGTGTTCTTTATACCATTGAAAAGCTCTCAACCAGGAGGGATACAGTGACTTTGTTTTGTGACATTTGTACATACTTTATGAAAGTTATGAATTTTCAAATTGAATTAAAGAAACCATCAATCTTGACAATCAATTCTTTGACTTTAATTGCAAATGTGAAGAGTTTGATAGACAAGATAATCATTGCAAACATGAAGAGTCATGATGGACTAAATATATTGTCTAATCTTCGTCAAGAGCTTTCCATGCATGCTAGATAAACATACAAGATTAACATACTTCATACATTGTGTGATCTTCTTTATTGGTTGTGGCAATGGCAACAAGTCATTAGATTTATGAAATTAGTGTATTTTTTTAGCAAAAATGACAACTTTTTGATGAAATTGAAAATGTCAAATTTTACTATTTTGATTGGTTGAATCAATTTTGTGCGCCATGAATTCTAATCTTTGAACAAAAAAGTTGAACCAAAAATGCATCATACAACTTTAATGTATAAATTGAACACGTTGTACTATTCAACAAATATTTCAAATGCAAGAGCATTAATTAAGATATAGTAATGGTTTATGTTGCATCTCAACAATGGGCAAATTAATGAATGCAATCTCCTCTCAATTCCAATACAATATTCAAATATCATGAGAACCAACATCATTTGCATGTTTCTCAAATTGTGAATATTTTAAATTCTGTAAATGTCAACTTCGTCCAAATTTTGCATATAACAAATTGTGATGATGTATACCAACATGATAATCTTTGAGTTTTAAGGTAACTTCATTGGACTTAATTTTGAGAGAATATTGAAAAAGAAAAAAGAACTTTTATTAAACATTTCAAGTCAAATATGGAAGACTTGGCAATCAAACAAAGAATTGAAGTTTTGAGAGAAAATGCTCTTCGCATTGCCTGATGTTGCGACAACGAAACCTAATACAAATTTCCTATATCTATACATCTATACATTAAATTAAAATGTTTGTTATTTTGTTTTAGAACGATTGAGAAAGTTATGAAATTTTTAATTAAGTTAAATAAATTGCCAATCTTAATAATCAATTCTTTCACTTGAATTGCAAACTAGGATGGTCTAAACACATTGCATGACCTTGTCAAGAGCTTTACACATATATGAATAAACATACTAGATATATATATATATATATATATATATGATTGTTTGATACATTGTGTAACCTTCGTTACTAAGACCCTTTTCACATAGATTACATAAACACACTTGATACATTGTTTGACCTATATTAGTTGTTGTAACTTGTAATGGCACAAGTCACACAATCCTATGCACATGGGAATTTTTTGGCAATAACATAGGTTATCTATATGTGAAATGAGTATATCTAATTTTTTTGTTTGTTTTGTTTTGTTTGTTTAGAAATTTATTTCTCATGAGCCAAGTATCCCCAAGTGCGTTTTTGGTACTCTTGAAAGCTCTTGAGAGGAGGGGTGCACAAAATTTGTTTGACGTGCAATGTGGAAGTTATGATTTCTTTTTTAATTAAAATTTATTTTAATTTAATTTTTTCACTCGATTCCAAACTTGAGTTATCATGTACAAGATAAACATTGCAAATGTGAAGCGTTAAAATGAACTAAATATGTTACATGACCTTTGACAAGAATCTTTTACTTGTAGTTTTAGCTTTGATACATTGCATGGCTTTCTATATTTGTAGTGGCAAGGGAAAAAGGTCATATGATGTTAGGAGGCACATCATACAATCTTATGCACAGTAGACATATTGTGACAACGGGCACATGTCATCTTATGCATGGGAGACAATTTGTAGCAACAAAATAGGTTTTACTAGTCTACACCATTAAATTAGCATGTATATACACATATGTTTTTTTAATTATTTTAATTTATTTTATTATTATTTTTGTTGCTTACGCCTCTCCGTACGCCAGTTCGCAGTTGACTAGTGACTTTTTTTTTACTTTTTTTAAACATACACTTTTTAGTGGCCTATTGGGTCAAAATATTTAAAATTTTCTCCAAGCTATACTATTACACCCCTTGTGACGTTTAAGAATTTAAGGCATAAAATTTTTCCTTTTGAAGTTCTAAGAATAAATTAACAAAATTTAAAGTAATTCCAAATTATGGCGTTCAAAACCAAGTTCTCAAACATGGTTAACTTTGATATTCTTTTTTCTCAAATCACAAGAACAGTGAGTTTTTCCAAAACTCTAGTCACATACAACTTTCATATATTTACTTTTGGAGTTTTACCAATTTCATGCTCATGGTTTGGTGGTTTGAATGGAAAGGTTTTAATTTTTTTTCTCAATTTTGATAAAAAATGTAAGGTGTGTCATTTTATAAGATTTTTGGTTGCTTAATTTTATGAGTTGACCTTTTCAAGACCACATTTTAATTCTAAAATCTTCTAAATTCGCAATAGAACAATGTGATATGAATGAGGCATAAGATTTTCTCAAATTACCCCCTTTCTAATCTAATCACACATCCACAAACCCAACATCCCCAAAACAATCTCACTAAAAAAAATCATACTCCAAAAAGTTGAATGATGAATAAGAAATTCATGTTGACTTGACTTATGACGTATGTACACCAAATAGGAAATTAGGTTGCCCCACACTAATATCTCGACATTCTACACTTTATTAATATCACACTTACTATAGAAGGATGCATTGATGTGGGAAACTTGTGTACAACATGGATTGGTGTACTATTCATGGCTCGAGATTAGAGAATGGCTTGGGCTTCTATTTGGACAAGCAATGAGTCGTGAGGTAACATGAAAATAATTTCTTTGTGGTAAGTCAAGCTAATTGAACAAGCAACCTAATTTCACTATTCAGTGTGTATAGTTGAGTTATTCGTAAAGTACTCTAAACCGGGGTTTAAACCCATGAGTTTTGTGAAAAAGTTGGATGAGTTTATAAAGTCAAAATAAAAGTGGGTATGAAACTTATTTTTCCATCAAAATGGTGCCTAAAAAAGTTTGGTCCCCACTTTTGAAGTCGTGTGACATAAGTATCTTGCAAAAAAGTTTGACGCTTCAACTATAGTTGTCTTTTCAACTTCCAAAAAAGTCATGCCCAAAATGGGGGGGACTTTACAAATAACTCAAGTGTGGTCCAAAAATATTTCGAATTTTTGGCTTGGAGGTGCATCAGAATGGAAACTGCAAACTTTGAAAACCTCTTGTAGGCTGATAAATTCCATCAAATCAGAAACCGTAAATTGTGTTGGAAAGATAGTAGAGTCTACTTTAACAATATGAAAAATTTGCATTACAAAAGTAGATCATACATTTAAGAAAATAATCATAATATAGTATCTACCATCTACTGCTACCACTTCTTGCTGAAATAACTGCTTGCATTCTATAAGGCATAGTTCTAATCAAGGTTTGGAATTGCTCCAAAGATATTGTATCCCATGTTGATTGAATGGTTTGTGCCATTTCCTCCTTGATCTTGGTTTAGGACGATGTCATAACAAATCCTTGACAATCTTTCATAGATTTACTATGGGATTCAAATCTGGAGAGTTTGCACGCCAAATTAATTTTGCCATACCATGAGCTTGTTTTCCATTGCAATGGAAGTGAGCTACAGTGGACTGAAGCGCCATCTTCCATAAATGTCAATTGTTGAGGGTGATCAGTTAAAAAGTAAAATCCACTTAATATTGTCTCATAAACAATGGTTACAAAATTGTTTGTTTGTTCTTTTGTCTAGAGGTATAATAACAAGAGGGCATTTATAAAAGCCAGTAAATGCACCCCCAAACCATCACTAAAGTACGGCCACTCTTAAAAGTTGAAGCTATGCAATCCCGCGCATATTTTTCATATATTCTTGGCCACACTCCAATTTGCCGCAAATTTTTACCAATTTCAAATGATGACTCATCTGACCAAATAACATTGCACCAATCTTGAAAACTCCACCATTTCATGAGACCGGGCAAATTTAAGCCTATCTAATTTGTGTTTCTCACTCAGATATGGTTTCTTGGATGCAATGCAATTTCTAAAACCCAAGTCCTATAAATACGACCGTATTGTGTTACGACTCACATTCAATAGGCTTGATAATTCCAACAATGGTTGTCTTCTATCATCTCTAATATAACGTGCCAATTTCCATTTCAATGACACTCTATGTTGTAATCTTGAGCTTTATACATTAAACTTTGCAATGAATACATGCCATCAAAGCAATGAAGTGACGCTAAGAGCTCCAGAAGAGAACATGCATGTTTGAGCTCTTAACAACATAATTTACTAATTACAGCCAAATCTCTTAATTTTCGACACTTGTTCATGATTAACAAGTGGTGATTAAAGGCACTCTTAGCTTCACAAGTTGCAATTGATTTGGTGAAAAAAGATTACATATTGAGGTAGGTACATGCAATTAAGTGCAGCTATTTTGGAAGCACAGAAGTGAGAACACATCCAGAATTCGAATTATTTTTGGACCCCACTATACATCATTCCAAAAGTAGACACTCGAACGTTTTGGCATTAAAATTAAAACTTCATGATAGATTCATCAAGCTCTTAAGGTGATGTTACGGATAACTCTTGCGCAAGTGCACGGCAAAATTTCCTGTGGATGAGCAAGGATGTCAAGTGTACCAAAATACATCAAACATACTGCAGTAATTATATATAATATACTCAAATACAATGATTTAATTAAAGTAGTTGTGTGCCTTAATAGTCAACAATCTCACACACACATGCTTATTGAATTTCGATAAGTTGAAGGCCAGAAATGGTGGTAGTTACCTGACAGAATTACCAACCGACAAGACCGATAGTAAGAAATTAACAATTTGGCACGCCGTTGTGATAAATGTTACTAGAAATAGTAGTAACAATAATAAACAAACGTAAAGAATCTTTAAATACAAGTGGGGGGGGTTAAGATGGGAGTGTTGGGCTCCTTAACAGAAACTTTTGAGGGGGTTAGGTACCAGAATTTCTGATATTTCACAATATTCTGATAAGTTAAAAAATTTCACCGAACGGTATCTGCAACGTGATGTGAACATGGAAAAGTTAAGTTAGGTGGCCCCGGCTTAGTAAGTTATTACAGACCATTGAAATCAGCCAGAAGTGGAAACTTTCCGCTGCTGACTCTCCGTACTATCGGTAGTTAAGTAGTACTCCTTAATCCATATGCAACAAACAGTCCAGTACTCCAGTGCAGTCCTAATAAGCAAGGTGGTAATCATGCACGAAACGAAGAGCGAAATATAAATTAAAAAGTGAAAAAATCATGCACATAACAAAAGGTGAGCAACATGATAAAGATACATATCTGCACTGAATGGCAACCATACCTCAACGGACGCTTGAGGAGCCACTTCCCAAGGAAATCCTGCATATCTGGAGAGGAAATCCAAGTAGTCTAGAGCGATGGGTGAACAATACACGTGTAGGAGTAGGTGTTTTTCGTGTGGGAAGAATCAGACAGCCATCAGCACCGACAGACTTCGTCAGCTTTGTTGATGTTGGCTTTGCCCGTTTAGGTTGTTTAGATCATGAGCAGAGATCGATTGCTGCCCAAAAAATTGTGAACACCCCATTTTGTATGGGAATATAACTTGAGAATCCTACCATATCAAATGAACCTGTGATGTTATGATACAACTAACCATCTCTAAAGTGATGAAACAATAGAGCCAACCAAAAACTTCAACTCCTGCATGCATGTTATGTTGATGGCTGGTGTCCCGTTTGGATTCTTAGATCATGAGCAGAGATCAATTGCTGCTCCAAAAATTGAACATCCCGTTTGTATCAAATCGACCTATCATATCAAATCAACCTGTCTATGATACACTAAACCATCTCCGGCGATGAAAGGAAGAGCCAACCAAAAACTCCTACGCAAACAACTCCTGTAGATGATAAGACGAACCTCTTCTAGAAGAAAGAAAATTTTAAAAATCTCAAAAGACGAACTCTTGCTCAAGATGTCGTCTCGTTGTAATGGCGTTGTCTGTTTCTCGTTCCGAGTGCGTGCAGGAGCTTATCGTCAGTCCAGCACGAGAAAGGCGTCGGTGGAAATCATGTACAACAACCTCAGGTGATGAAGGGGTTGAGATCACCGTCCATGAGAGGAAGGTTCGGCAAAATCCCCATGAACCGCTCCCGGAAAGACAACATCACGGAATCGGACCAGCGTGGAAATCATCCTGCAACGCGTTGCGAAAGATGTGTTGGCAATACTGTTGCCGCAACTCGATTTCATTTTGCGACATAGCACGCAACGTGGGGAGAATACGGTGGATCTCGTTTGTGGGAAACTGCAACAGACAGCGCGGCCATTGAATCAGAGTGTCGAAGGGCTTCACGTAATTATCTGCAATCAGAACAGGAATCGCTCCGGCGCTAAGACCTCCAGCATTCGATAGGACGCTGGCGACCTGCCCGCAGGCGCAAGCCCGAACGTCGAGTTCATCAGGTCAGTGTAGTCGTTGCGGTCGAAGAGAATCTGATCCTCCTCGCATCCCGAGCCGCGCCATGGCTGCCACCGCAGCAACTTGTTGTTCGTCTCATGGTTGCACGTCGTGGCAATCACCACGTCCCCTCCGTTGTGCATGGATCGAAACGCCGGGCTGCTCCTGAAATTGCCCTCCCGGGACAAGTAACGCGTCCCTTGAACGTCAAGAAATACTTTCTATCAAATGGCTTGAGCCCGCCAACCCTTTCAAGTTTTGAATTCAAGCGTGGGAGCGGGATGGCGATGTCGAAGTGAGGTCGATAGGTAGTGTAGTGAAGCTCTGTACTGAGAATCGACGCCTTGCCAATAGACCTCGGTGGGGGGTTTGTTTGGTCCCACCGATCTGCAAACGTTACAAACACATGGTTCAAGCCCCCATTCCAGTATGGTAAGTTTCTAGGATCCGGTTTCGTCCACGCGTCTTGATTCGCAACAGAGTCTGAGAAGGTAAAAGAAGAGACAGGCCTTCTCCGGATCGTCGGTGTGGTATTTCGATGTCGGTAAGAGTTGAAGAAGGTCGGTATGTCGTCCGGAGCCGCAGGTTCGTTGTACGTGTAGATCTGAAGTTCATTCCCATTCTCGCATCGTGAAAAGTTAAAGCAAACATCCATGGAGCAACGCGGAAACTCGATTGGGTAATGCCACATCTTCTTCGCGTGCCATGGCCCTGTGTTCAAAACGTTCCTTGAGGTCGCCAGCAACACCAGACCCACGCAGCACATGACGATGATCGCTAGCAGCGACCGCCGATCCAGCATCGTCGCCCGAACCGTCGTCCACATTGACACCATCGAATTGCACTTGCCGCGCCACATGCGCGGCCGCGGAGTCAGCTTGCCGTCCAACTCCGGTATCTCCACCAAGCTCTCACACGCTACACATTGCTTCGGCCCATTTTTTTTTAATCTCTGCAACTAGATAAAACCTATACAAGATTCTCTAAGAAACCTTAGATTAAACTCCCTACTTGCCAAAAGTGTTGTGACCGTTACCGGTGTACCGGAAGCCGCAGCCTCCGTCACAACATGGGCATCGCAAAGGGGTAAGACGCGTGAATAGCAAACTGATACGGTTTGTTTGAATCTGACCACGGGGGCATTCAATGCAACAAGAGACCTCTAGCAACAAGAACAGCGACGACGACGACGACGCATCTCACATTTATTACGGCATCACCGTCCAATGTTGAAACGGCTCTTCTAAACAGGGGGAAACTAACGCTTGGCAAGAAGTAAAGTTCGTTCGTCTGTCCGACCCCAGATAACGCCACCTCCCAAGGCTCAACACTCTGGAACACCACCGTCCCTAGATACATACGTACGACCACGGCCAGCAACTCCACCGTCTTTCTTCGACAAGTGCCCTTCTCGCAATGCAACAGCAACACCACCAAACGCAGATTGAGGATTTCCAAACCAAAGCAGAAGCGACTAACGGCTACACGAACTAACTCGTTTCAACAACAAGAGCCCCTAAATCCCACCATGCCTGGAATCGTGCAACAGTGTGATAAAACGCGGTCTGGATCTGAATTTAGACCTCGTAAGCAGCGACGACTGGGGAGATTTTCAAAAGTAGGTGGAGAGGAAGAAAATGTTAGCCGACAGAAGTACAAAGACGAGTTGATCTAACAGGGCAACGGTGGACTGAATCAAGCGCGTGCATGACGCTGCGAGTCGTGCCTGTACACGGGATGCGGAGATGTGCAGCAGAAATTGTGCGGGAGAGTCAAGCGGAATCGGAAGGAAAGGAAAACAAGGAAGGCGGGCTGCCCGTTCGGAGCGCGGGCACGTTGGAGGCGGAAGCCACGGGGAAGGGACCTCCTCCAGCCACCCGATTGGTAGGTCGGTAGTTGCCGCTAGCGTCAGTCACCGACTAGGCTAGTCGGGTGATGCGACCTTCCTCCTGCTTTCGATGGATGAATGTCGTCGCCGACTGGATGATATTCGCGGGGTCGACGGAAACTCAGCCGCGCATCGCTCTTTGTACGCCGCGTCCTTACGGCTACAGTCTACGTATTGTGCTTTAGTAGCTTTACTATGTGGATTGGTACCAATAGGAATATCCATTTTTAACCTTTGGGGTTATATTTGTACCCTGTTTTTTAGGCCTACTTTCTATTAGGGCAAGTTGAGAGGGAATTCGAAACTTAGCCTCTAATTCCCATTAGACTAAAACTTCCAAATTTGGGGATGTTTAATAAGGACTTCTTTAAAGAAAGTTTTCAATCTAGAAAGAAAGTGGTTTTTTTTAGTTTCACCTTTGTGGGAAGAGAATAACATTGTAAAATCTATATACATACTATTCTTGTTACAAATGATATCTTAAAGAATTTACATAAACATTTCTCCAATAGTAGTTGTTTCTTTTTTTTTCTTTGATTTGTGTGTTTTATTTTATTTGATATGAAAAGAAATTCCCAATTGAGTGTCTCCTTGTTGCATTCTTAGTGTCATTAGAAATTTCTTGCCAAAGAGAGGTGCATGTGGTTTGTTTCGTGGGATTTGGAGATATAGTTGGAAAGTTATCCATTTTCAAGTTATTTACTATTTGCAAAAATTTAACAAATTATAAAATAAAAATAGAAATAAAAGAGACCTCAAATTTTTATACTAATATCAACTAGTATGACTTTTACCATTCGTGCACTTTTTATCATAACACGTAACATATCAAGTATGTTAACTTAGTATGACACTAGTATAGCCTTGTGTCGTTGGCCCATTTTTAATGTTTTTCTAATAATTTGCCACGAAACCAAGCCGGTCCATCCCTCCTTGCCGAGGGCTTTCCGACGGTACCAAGCACGCCCCCGGGGGACTCACGGTCGCGGAGATCTCAACGTGACAAACAAAACAAAACAAACAAACAAACAGCCTAATTTAAAGTATAGATATCTCACCCTTGGTGGAAAACCAAACGGGCTAAAAATAGATATATGAATTTTTATTTTTTTTTACATGCGTGATCAAATCATAATCTATTTTTAGCCCGTTTAGTTCTTCCAGAGAGGGTGAGATATGTCATTGCCCAAAATGTTCCCCGTCATAAGATCATACGACTAGGGCAACTGCCATGACCAATATAGAAGATCACGCAACGTATCAAGTATGATTATGTAGCACTTGACGAAGGTAATGCAATTCATCTAGTCATCGTGACTCTTAATGTTTGCAATGTTTATCTTGTCCATTCCAACTCTTTATACGTGCAATTTGTCTTGAAGAATTCAAGATCGACCATTTATTTAATTCACTTTAATTCTCAATGTTCTTAGTACACTTTGAAATTCCTTAACTTTAGCACGGTTTGTCAAAACAAAGTATGGGCATCCCTCCTTGAGCTCTTTCCAATGACACAATATGCACTTCCAACAGACATGGGGTCCATGAGATATGAGTTCTCTAAACAAAACAAAACAAACAACCTAATTTAATGTATAGACTAGTATGACTTGTGTCGTTGCCACAAAATGCCTCCCGTGCATAAGGTTCGTATGACTTTAAATTATTATTTTTAAAAAACTTGAAGATCAATAAGCTTCTACACACCTAATAAAGAAAAATTGCCAAAAAAAATCATACCTTTTAACTATTTGGAGTGAATGGATAAGAATACATTAACTCCAAAAACAACAAAAACAACATTCATACCTTAAACATTTCAATGTTTTCTAACTTAAACATTTCAATGTTTGGGTAGGTATGTATGGTATCAATTTTTTTAAAACATTAGGAGAATTTTTTATATCAACGCAAACATGGACATTGATTTATCTTTTAATTTTGACTTCATAAATGGAAGGTATCGAGAGAAAAAGGTTTCGTTTGGGAAGTACGGCTAATTTGGACAAGACTTAACATAAACTTTAGAAATGATCCTTTGGCAACTTTAACCACAAGATATTGCTTTAAACCACCAAAAGAATGCATGGTAAGATTATTATAGAATTTGGCTATACATATTGCAAGCTTATAGCGTTTAGAGAAAAAATATATATATATCATGCTTTGATGAGCTATTGGAACGACTTTGGAGACATGAGAAATTGTGTTAAATTCATCAAAGAATTCTTAAATTTGTTCTCCAATGTACTAGCTATCAATGGCCAAAAAAAAAAAGAGAAGAGGGGAATATGGTACTTAAAAAAAATGAAAACCTAATATCCTTTAATTCCTAAACAATGGGCTTATTACTATAGAATTTTCACGGAATTGGAATTGCATCCTACAATAACTTATTTTTGAACTGTAAATAATATTGAAATTCCATTTTGTAGTTTTACTAAATGAAGGGATGTACATACTCCATATAAAATAATTTTATATAAATTTTGGTGAAAATTTGAAATTATTATATATTTTTTGAAGGAATACCAAAGAAATTCATATCAATTGTAATATATATATATATATATATATATATATGTATTACAACTATTTACATACATATACATAGATAATAGCACCAAAATTTCTACTAAAGATGTAAATCACAATGAAGATCATCACGTGGGAATGTTTTTACCATGTTACTAAAAAAATATTTAAGTAATTGTTTCATGATATCAAATTTTCAACTTGTAACAATAATTTTTTTCATTTTCATTTTTCAAATACTCAATGTGAATAAGAAACTTGATTAGACAAACTTCCTATTGGTTATTATGTTCATTCAAAGAATTCAAAGTATCGTTGGTGGTATGCAAGGGTTAAAGGGATAACCGTTAAAGGGCTTAACTCTTAAACGTAATCGGGCAGTCTATATAGAATCTTAAATTATTTACACTCAATGGGCAATTCTATAGAAAAAGTTCTTCACAACGAAATATTAGAAATTAAAACCTAAAAAAATTAGCACTTCTACCAAACTTTGCAGATGCAGTCGTTGGAATAGATAGTGGGGTAATTTTATTTTATTTTTATATATAAATTTGTCGACGCACACGATCACAACTCTAGGCACTGCCCAAACAACAATGTGTCTTAAAATCTTAATTATTTTTTTGATCAACTAATCTAGTACACTAAACCAAAACTTGCAAATTTGTTGCTATAGATTTTCATTTTCACGATCTATCTACACATAAATTTTTGCCTCAATAGTTTGGTGAAACTCTTTTTCTCTCAATATTCTCTCCTTGATGTTTAAAGGTTAAAAGGACCTTTGCAACAACGTGGTTTTTTTGTATCTAGAATAAATTCACCTTCAATGAATTTGAGATTAATAAAAAAGTTCAAGTTTAAATCAATACACTTCTAGTAAATCATTCATATATCAATTTAAGGGCCGCTTTAGACTATGGTGGAGAAGTGTTTTTGTTGATCCCAAAAGTTTTGCCGAAGACACGGCTATTTCAAGCAATTGGTGGAGTTGGAGTTCTTCGAGGTCAAGTTTAGTGTGTGGGAGGTTTGAGGTCGAACAAGAGACTTGACCTCCAGTTAACTCCCCTTCTATAAATTGTTACCACATAGGCGGCCATGTCATTTCTTCATTCAAGCTCAAAATTCTCCACCGAACAAGTCTTAAAACTCAATCCGGTGAAGAACAAGGTTTGCTCCAATCATATTGCTCCATTTCCAACCAATGCACTTCTCAAAAGTGACCCTAAAACTTTTTGTTGGTAGCAAATGGCAATTATTCTGCAATTTATGTACTAGACCAATGAGAGGTTTGAGAATTGAAAGCAAAATCCATGGAATCTTATTCAAAATCAAGGATAACTCCAACATAAACTACTTTTTCTGGGAGAACTATGTGTTTGCATGGTAAAAGGAGATAATGAAGTCTACAGTAGTAGTAGTAGTAAAGGAATTTTAGGATCGTTTCTAACTTTCTATGGTAATATTTAGTATTTTAAGTTTAGAATTATGAAACCCTTACAAGTTCGAGGATGTTTCACACTGTAACTAAGAAATCAAATACTGGTACCAGACACGATTATGATGGGGTGTCAGAGTACGGAACGTGCGTTCGCCCGGGCACCAAAAGGTCGGGCAGCTTTCTGCATGTCCACTTGACCTCGTATTTTTATTTGACGGTTCTCGGAGTAAAGTGATTCACTTCGCATATTTCTTCGTAGCAGATCGTAGAGGATCCTTTTGAAAACTACTTCAAAAGAGAATCTTCGCTTTATTTCACTTAAATTTTTTTTTGGAAGAAATGTAATGAGTTTTAGGATTTTTGTGATAAAAATTTAATTTTCATTGTAACAAGAGTGTGGTCTCATTACAAAAGGGCATTGGTCCCACTAGTAGAAAAGGTGACCGATCCGAGGGCTTTCTCGACGTGGGTCATGTAAACACAAGTGGAATTGGGCATGATCCACGTCGGGAAGGCCCTCGGATTGGTCACCCATTCCACTAGTGTCCCTTCATTGCTCTAATATGCTATGCTCAATAGAACATTAAAATCAAGTTCATATATTTGAGTTATTTGTAAAATCCCCCCCACTTTGAGCATGACTTTTTTTGAAGTTGAAAAGGCAACTATAGTTGAAGTATCAAACTTTTTCGCAAGATACTTATGTCACACGACTTCAAAAGTGGGGATCAAACTTTTTTAGGCACCATTTTGATGGAAAAATAAGTTTCATACCCACTTTTATTTCGACTTTTTTAACTCAACTGGCTTTTTCACAAAACTCATGGGTTTAAACCGCGGTTTGGGGTACTTTACGAATAATGCTATTGTCAAAGAATTTCTTCAATTTGCATATTTGCTTTCCATTGCTTAAAATTTCCTCTATTTAGTTAAATTTAAAGAACCTTCTTCATTTAACAAGATAACTATTTTGGATGGCATACTCAATGTTGAGGGAGGATTGATGTTTTTTTTCTTCATGTTTAGTTAAAAATTTAGGAGAAATAATGTGCCTACATGGTTGGTTATCACTTGCCATTTCCATTTTTATTGAGAGCGTTGTGTTATTTTCAAGTGATGAGAATGATATGAGTTGGCATTGCGATGTTCATTATAAGTTGCATATGTCATTGGAACACCATTTTTTTTCTTCTTACAATGACACTATATTTTTCTAAAATGAAATAGTGTCTACATGTATTTGTATCGACATCACCTCTTATTCTCTCTTAATGGCGGCAATCCCTCCAAACCATCCTAAGATTAATAAATTCAATACTAAATGTGCACTTAATGGATAGCTGAAGAATATAGATACACCTACTTATTCTAAAAAATGTAATGTGGCGGTTTACTAAATTTGCATGTATTTATGCAACTTCTTAAATATCAATGTCGACTTCACTTATCTTGGTAGCCACTTTGTCTTCTATAATTCCCTTTATAATCATAAACATAAATCTCTCTTTGTGTATATAGTATAAAAAAATGAAAACAACAACAACCGGGAAACAAAATAAAAGAGGTTCTTTTTGGGGAAGACTCAAGTTAGCTAGGGTTTTGAATAACTAAGGTCACATATAGAATAATGATTATTTGTTTAGGAATTATTGCATCATTAGGGTTTCAAAGGAATGTTAGTTTGTTAATTCTACACAAATTTCCCTTATCTGTAACTACGTCTGTCAATTAGTGGACTGGTGAATGCAATCCCATGCATATGCAGTAAGCTATAAATAAATTGCAAAACACAGTGGGATAAGGTTCTCTCTTAATGCGCATCACTCATTGAATGACAATAGTCTATTAAAGTATGATTGCAAATTAGGCAATAGTCAATTTATAAACCGGCAATAATCTTAGTTCATTGTCTTGAGATACATTTCTCATTATTCATTTATTATGGCAATAGTCTTAATGTCAATTGTCTTAATCTTAATTCAAATTTTCATCATCATGTTTGGAATCTTTTGTATGACAACCTTGTCATTTCACAAGTCAATAGCCTTAAGCATTTTCATCAATAATCATTAATTGATTAACTTCCAAGTGTATTGATTTCATCATCAAGTGATAATCTTACAATTGTGATGGCTATTGTCATCACTAATTATCCAACCGCCAATGGATTTTGCATCTTCCATTATTAGTTTCTCATAATCTTCCACACATTGGCTATGATTTCTTTATTTATTTATTTCTAATTCTATAGCCTTTGCTTATTTAAAGTCAATAGTCTTATAACTTGTATCTCAATTCTTTTGACTATAATCTCATTCTAAATAACTTTGGCTATAAGCTTATTCATTAATATTGAATCTCACAAGGTCTATAGTCGTTATTTTAATTGACTTCATCACATGACTTCATTCAATTCTAATTACATAGAATCTAAATTGTCAATAGTCAATTAGGCATCAAATTTCTTTCTCATTACTTTGTCTATTCCTTCAGAAATCAATATTCATTTGTCTTTGTTTCTTCACTTCATACACATCTTGTAATATTTCTTCAAATTGTTCTTCATAAAAATCTTCTAACTTAAGAATCACATTTCATCATTTTCATCACATAAAATCTTCTCAATCAATCATACTCAAACAATAGGCTTAACCAAACATTGTCAACTCACAGAACAAAGAAATCTATCAATTTAATGATTGACATTCACTCAAACAATAATCACTCAAAGTATCATGTACAACCTTGCAATGATTTGTATAAATTAAAAATGAAGTCAACCTACCCGGTTGCTCATAATTAAACTTAAAATGATTTCGTAATCATTCATAAATGATCTCACATTATCTCAAAAAGAATCTCACACGAAATCATACAAAAATAACTCATATAAATCGCAAAGAAAAAGATGATCACCGAGAAGGCATAAAAATGGAGTCAAACCACACTTGGTTGCTCAAAAAATAATTACAAGGGAAAATCCCTTTATGCATGAAAACGAAAAGCAACTAACTATAACTTCCTCCACTAATAACCGTCTATAGCCTTTCCTGGAAAATAACCACTCAAACGGTCAATCACCCATCCTTTCATATCTTTTGATCATTCATACTCATTATCAAACAAATTTCAAATAAAACATAAAAAACAAACCCATTTCACACACAAACTTAAATTCCATACAAACAAAACAGAAAAATGAGATTACAGTGTATTTTTCAAACTCTAGCAGTGCATAGGCTTTTTGACGTGTACACAATATGTATAGAATATTCACCAACTAAATGAACGTTGCAAATACTTCTTGCCTTGAACTCAACATTGGAATGTTAGCTCCAATCCTTTTCCGTGCTCCGGATTGTATTTTCACGAGTCTTCTCCAATGTAGTATGTCCTTGAATCTTAATGATACCTCAACATGCTCTTTAGTATCTACATTGTAGTGTTTATTAAAAAACTCTTCCTTGGAATGTTCATGTACTCCTCTACTTATACCATCCATCAATTATGTGCCTAAATGTGTGGCATGTGTAGTTCATAAGTCTGAATCTTCCTAAGTCTAGGAAGTATCAATTTTTATTCTGAAAAGAGCTCTTTTGCACTAAATTTGACATGCTAAAGTTTAACATTTATATTTAAAGAGCACTCGAACTTACAATCTTCTACGCTTAGATTGGCTAAAACATAAAAAATGCTCATCAAATAGTCAATGAACCAATCTCGGGAAGAATTTGGGATATATTTAACCCCTAAATGTCCAAGCATTCTTATTTTGAACAATGTACATATTTCATTTGCATTTTTTCATCTGTTATACATTTTTTCTAATGTGGGTTTTTTATCATATATTTTTTAAAAGTTAACTTCATGTTTATGTGACGGAACATAAAGAAGATGATTTTTGAAGATTTTATGCATCATTTCATGTTGTTGCGTTTCACTAAAATTTCTAAAATCTTAGTTCAAAATCAATCAAAAGTGCCCTTGAAAAAGTCAACTTATAAAATTAGGCAACCAAATAAAGTCCAAGATCCACTACACTTACGATATTACATTTCAATCAATCAAAATAAACTTCATCCATAAATTGCTAATATGTTATTCATAATCACACTACAAAAAAAATTTTAATTTTAAGTTCAAATTTTATAAAAAAGATATTGGTGATAGCAATTGTAGATTTAATTGTATGGATAGATTCTCAAATTAATAATGTACAATTTTATTTCATACATCAAATTTATAATATTTTTTTAGTTGCATTTTATAATTCATTTTTGCAAAACCCCATAATCTAAAGAGGGCGATGGACATTTAGGGATTAATCTTATAGTGATTTGAAGAGCCATTTCTTGACACCCTATGATTGAGGATCAAGGGGCATTTTTGAAGGGCTTGTAATATTAATCATTCGCTTTTAGTGCATGATAGATTGACAACACGGGAGTGTGACAATACTATCAATGATAGCATAGTGACTTCTGAATGGTTTGCTTATTTTTTCAAACTTTATAATTCAAAGATGTTAGTGGATGAACCGAGTGATAAAGTCCCAATTTTGGATGGCCTTCAAAGAGCAATTTAGAGTTGTTGGTGGAGACGTTGTTAATCTTAGCGTGTTCCCTGCAGCTTTTCTTCTCTGCTACTTGTGCTTTCTACATTATAAAAATATATATACTTCAAACATTTTATTACCTTTGTTATCTTAACAATCTATAATGTTGTCGCATTGCAAATGTTGTTATTATATAAAAATCTACATTAATATTTTATTTTAGTATGTTTGAATA
>CAXARX010000391.1:0-19091 GCA_963971425.1 Bryoerythrophyllum caledonicum | reverse complement strand
CTTCCACCTCGTGAGGATTTCAACACCGTGCCTCCGCGTTTGTGAATATCACTCACTACTTTAGGGTTGAGAGGGATTGTGTTCCGGGAATAGAATCCTCTGAAGCCTCCCTGTAAAATATGAAACACGTAAAATTATTGGCATAGGGAGAAATTCTAAGTCAGGACGTAACTACTTTACAAAAGGAATCATCTACTCAAAGATCGATCATATTGTGGAAATAAAAAATGCAATATGGCGTTGAGTATTATATCACTAAAATCATTAAAGACCATTGCATGAGTTGGTCAAAATTTAAACAAAACGAAGTCCCCCATCAATTTCTAGGGAGAAATTGAGACAAATCAATACTCCCTTCGTTCCGAAATGAAAAAGGCACCTTTGCGAACTAGAAGCAGTGTTCCCATGAGGCTTTTAAAAAAAAATCTGAACAGAAGGAGTATTGTTAATCGATATGCTTAAATTATTACTTAATCTTTTTACAAGTTTTCTGAGACGTTGATTGCCTATTTACATAAATTTTTCATTTTGAATCAGAAACAAATTGGCTCACTTGAAACTAGTACCGATTCTGCTCTTGTACATTGATGAGCTACTCAAATTTTGCTTTAAAAGGAAAACATGTACTTACATCAATACCATAAATGTCGCGTACTCCATATTGTGTCCAAAGACCACACACAATCTCACGGATCACGGTGTTGATGCCTGGACATAATCCTCCACAAGTGACTATGCATGCCCTCACATCCTCACATTTGAAATAGATCTGCAAAGAAAATGAGTGATCACTAAGGAGAGAAAACAAAACAAATAAAAAAAAACATAACTAAACCTCTCTTAGAATGCGTACTGGAATAACCTTTTTGGTCGCTAAAGATGTAATCAATATATGACTCTAACCATGAAATTGAGGATATTAGAATAAAAGAATCAGTGGCCACTTTTAAGTAAAACCCCTTCCAAAAAGTCATTGAGAACATCTCTTGCTCATTGTCCCATTTTGTGGTCATTCGTCTTTGAATGGAAACTGGGATGGTCTACTATCTTCAACCTCCTACTTCGAAATTACAAAAGAAATTCATTAAAAAAAGACTAATTTGAGCTTTAAGAGAGTTTAATTTTAAACAGAGGAAGTTAGAGTCAAGATAAAGAAAATGGAGAACCTTGTCTCGAGGTCCTGCACGTCTGAAATGAATTCCATGTCCAGGAGTATTTATATTTACAACCACCTGCACACATACACAAACACACACACGAATACACACACCTTGTTAGAGTTTTTAACACTTACGAATTTATTTTCACACTCAGGAGGTGTTCACGAGTCATGCATTCATTCACGAGCTACATCGAATATCATGAATGGTTTACGAAAAATAAGCAAAAAGAACTCACATCTTTGGCAACCACATCTGTGTCTTCCACAAAATACTGCCTGCAATAAAACCGACAGAAAAACCCCACCATTCTCAATTCACTTGTCAATGATGATGACATAATTGACTTGGAAGCTATTTATCATTTCATTCCATTACTCTATGTATTAGTAGTAGCACAAACGGGTGTCTCAAATAGATCTCACAAATAGTTAGGGTGTAGATTGCGATTGAAACTCACTTAACATTAGCGTAAGCAGGATGGTGCTTCAATGGGTTTTCATATGTCTGTTCATAAAACACACACACAAGCATCAAGCTATAACAATCTCAAAAAAGGATAATCAATCTCTCAGATCTGTCTTTTCTCAGTTTCTTCTTTAACAACAGATGATACAAAAAAAAACCAACCTCCAGAAATTCAAGAACCTCCAAAACCTAATTCCAGCTAGAATTGAAATTTTTACTTTACCGGCAAGTTGGGTAGCCAATCAGTAAGGTGCGGAACATCTTCAAGCACCGCGCCTCCCTTCCCAGCATACACTTTACAAGCCATTTTGGATTCTCTCACTCAGTAACGCAAAATCTTCTGACCACCGATCAAAGCAGGGTTAGCAAGATCAAAACCCAAAAAAAACAAAGGAGGATCCAACAACAACAACAACAAGCTACTGAAACCTGATCAACAACACTCAATCGAGATGTTCCCCAAATGAAAATCAGAAACACAAACAGATTTGAGTCCTCGCAACAAAAAGTTAGTAGAACTTTTGGTTGCACACCTGTGGGTTCTAGCACTTCATTATTCTCATTGGATCCTTTTTCAACTTATTAATATGCTGGTTTGTTGGCAAGTGATGACTCGAATCGGAGAGATCGAGAAACTCCCGGAGCTTGCAACAACAAAATTCTGTGCGTACTGTTGCAAAATCTTTCGCGTATAATTCTTGTGCACTGTTCCTCTTCCTTCTACTGACAATCTACACTACAAAGGTGACGATTATGTCTTTTATATTCTAAGAGAAAACGCCATTATCTCTCCTACGCTACCATTTTTTTCCCTTTTTTTGTGGTTGTGGTACCAACAATCTTCGAGGTAACTTTTTGCACTTGCTACATGTCATTCTACAAAGTGCCAATAGAAAAATGTTAAAGTGATGCTACGTATTTTACAGTAATTGATAGAAAATGTCACACAATATCACATATTTTAAACAAAAATATCAATCTTACAATTCCAATTATGTATGTTTGTTTGAATTTGAAGTTTTTAATGAAATTTTTAGCAATTCTCTAGTTGGAGATTTTAAAAACTTCTTTCCTTGTGCAATTTGGTACTATCTTGTTTAGCTCAATTCTCTTTGTAAGGTAAATTGATTTGATATAATTTCACCATTCAAAGGCAAAGAGTAATAAAGTTTCAAAGTTTGCATACAAGTTACTAGCGATGATTCTTTTAACCATTAAAGAAAGCTTTTAAAATTACTGTAATTCACTTTGTGGTTCATAAGTCAAAGTGTGGTCTTGACATTGAATCTGAAAACAACACTCAACAAAATTTGCAAAAAAATTTGAATTATTTAATGCCAATGGAGAAAGTCAGATACAATTATTTATTGCCAATGAATATATTATGAACTTGTTATTTGTCATATTCTCTAAAAAACCAATGAAAGAAACTGTTGTAAAATAGAGCTCAACTTTATTTAATATATTTGAGTTATCCGTAAAGTACTCTAAATATGGGTTTAAACCCATGAGTTTTGTAATAAAGCCGGTTGAGTTTAAAAAAGTCGAAATAAAAGTGCGTATAAAACTTATTTTTCCATCAAAATGCTGCCTAAAAAAGTTTGGTCCACACTTTTGAAGTCGTGTGAGATAAGTATCTTGCAAAAAAGTTTGACGCTTCAACTATAGTTGCCTTTTCAACATTCAAAAAGTCATGCCCAAAGTGGAAGGGACTTTATAAATAACTCAATTGTTTTATTTTGAATTATCAAGGGCTACTTCATGATAGCATATACAATGTTAGTGAAGGTCGACACTACATGAGCTCAAGAACCATATAAAGATCACTATTGATAGCCTTGATGACACCGTACTTATCATTATTGTACGTTTAATGCCCCAAAGCCATCTTTTCTATAAATGTTTACATAAGTTGTTTATCAAAAAAATTGATATATCCTAGTTTATAATATAATATATCCTAGTTAACAATGTAATCTTAAAATAGCAAGTTTTTAATATATTTTTTTCATGGGGTATGATATATTTATTTTTATTTTTTATTTTATTTTTATTTTTTTTATTTTTTATTTTTAAATTACCCATAGGAGGTTATGTGCTTCGCTAACCCAAATTGCTACACTAATTTATGTAGATAAATTAAAGAATCCCAATGGGCACTACAGGTGGATGGTAGGTGAGCGCAATCAAGGGAATCCACATCTGCTTGCCACCTGGACAATTGAAATAGTGTATGATATGAAATAGTGTATTTTAGGCAGCAACCAGTGTCCACGTGTCCGAACCAAATGAGGTGATTTTGGGACTGGCTCCTTTAACCCTGGAACGCCGACTTAGACACTGAAATGCTTCGGTTAGGCGGATGAAATAAATATTTCATCCAAGTTTTTATATGAGACTTTACTAGGCAATACTCTCTTTGGCTCATAGTAATTCTTGGATATCCACTATAATCATGGTTGGCTCACAACAGTTTCTCGATATCAAAATTGTTGTCTTACTGCACAATTATATTCTATCTATGTTTTGGTCTTTTGCAATGATTCGGAAGGACAAGTGAGGGTTTTGGGCATCATCCTAGGATGCAAAAGTCTTGTTTCCCCCCTGTGTTGCATTTGCCATTGAACATGTTGACTTGTAAACATCCAAATTAAGTTTCTATAGCTGTCAAATTATTGTCAGATATGGGTGCAATTAAATCAATTCATATGGTGGTAGTGGACATACATGTGTGAAGACTTGTAAGCATCCAAATTTTGCTTTCAGAGCAATCAAATTCTTGTCACCGGATGCTTCCAAAGTTAGGGGTCAAAATTCAACCTCCCTCCCTTATTTTTTTATCGCACTTTTCAATCATATATAATGCATTCACTAAACACATAATTCAAGCATATTTTTGAATTTTTTGAGAAATCAAGGAATTACTATGCGCCAAAGGGAGTATTAATCTTTATTTTGCAAGAAGATGGATTAAAAAATGAATCACTAAGGATGCTTTCTTAGTGTATTTTCGTATCTCCCAACTCCTAAAATTTAACTCTAAAAATGATCTTTTCTGAATTTGAAGCCAACTATTGAAATGAAGTTTTCTAGATTAGTTTTTACTCAACTTTGAAAATTTGAAAATTGCATATTTTATTGCACTTTGGTCTATGGATCTCTAACTAAAGTCAGTTGAATTTCTAATTATAGAATGACATAAATTTTTGGTGAAGATTATCATATTCTACACTCTAATGTATGCCAGTGGCAAAATTTTGAGATTATTTTAGTTTACTTTGAATATTTTAATTTTTTTTAATTTTTTTTTCGTTCAAATAAGTACTATAATTTCAAATTTTCACCAAAATCTATGAATTGATTTTTGACATGAATTATATATATATGCCTTCATCTATGAAAATTATTATTTTGAATTACAATATCATTTGTAGTACCTAAATACATTGTAGAATGCAATTCTAATTCCAAAGAAATTTCATGGTAGTGTATTGTAGAACGTTGTTTTGATTTTTAGTTTTGGTTTGTTAAATACGGAGAACAACCAATTCTATGGAGGCAGTGAACTGAGCTAAAGGCTACAGAGGTAGGTTAGTTTGGGAGTTAGGGTTTTAGGGTGAAGTATAGAAGGCGTAGAGGGAGGGTTACATAGGGTGAGAGGGGAGGGAGATCAAATCAGGCAGAAGATAGAGATAGCAGACCATAAAGAGGAGAATCATAGGGAGACGAAGCTCTCGATGCATATAGCATTGTGTTGTGGAATAGAAGAAGTGCTCTGCTGTGAGCGTCCTTGGATATACTTTGTGTTTTGTGTCTGAGATTGAGTTTTCTGCTGTACCACTTGTGTGCTACGTAAGATATATGGAAGTATGCTCATCGGTTAAACACGATTTTTGTATATTTGCGTGACCTGTAGTTCGGAATCAATAGAGCGTGAGATCTCGTTGTTGTGTTGCTAATTCAATAAGTTTGGATGCTACTGATGTGTGCGTGAATACTTTGTGATTGAAGTCCTGTAAGTATTGTATAAGTTTAATGATACTTGATAAAGAAGGACTAGACATCTGTAGATTTGTTAGGAGACAAATTACTACTCATTAATCCTCCGTTGAATGTTAACAAGTGACCGTAATGTGTTCGCGATTCACCCGCATATCTCTTGTAGAATGATACCACCTACAATACTATTTTAACCATGAGTAGTACTACACCACTACATATTCATCTATAGGGGATTAAAACTAGAATCATGTGTGAAATAGGTAGATGGATCTCCAAGTTTTTCTTTGAAAAAAAACACAAAACCGATCATGCTTACATGGATGAAATTTTCTTTCTAGAGATAATTTTATAAAAAAATAACTTTACACATGTAGATAGATACACTGATCATGAATGGAGTGTCCGTTCATAATAACAATGAGGTTGCATGCAGACATATACATATACATATATACACATATACATGGATATAGATGAATGTGTACATGTATTTGAATGAGCTAGTTTTTAATGAAGTTTCGTTTGAAAAAAGAAATGCAAGACATCATGTCTACAATGAATTTGTACAATCAAAATTTCAAAAAAATAACTTTAAATAGAATTTTAATTAATTTAAGAGCATTTACCATTTAAAAATATGAATAAATTTTCATTTTCATTTTCACAGCTTATAATTCAAAGTGACTAAATAAAAACTGCTTGATCTATTGTAAGCTTTAAAAAAGCAAAAAATAAATAATCGCTTTTTCCGAATAATTTTTTTTATAACATTAAAACAACATTGAAGTGATCCATTATGATAAATTCTCCCCAATGGAGTTAACCCTTAAACATCAAGTAGGGCCTAATAGAACAACCCCAAAAAAACTAACTATTAAAGTATCTAAAAGTACACTCTTAAAAATAAAAATAGAAAAAGGATAAAAAGTCATCACTCTACTCCTACTAACACAGGCACAAGCACAAGACACAAAAATAAGATTTTGTATTTAAAAAAATAATATATAAATATTGTATCATATTACATTATTTTAATATTATTTTACAATGAAATGCATATCGGACCCAACAATTGCTTTAGAAGGTTCTAACTGATGATTTTCATAATAAAGATTGCAATTCTTTGTTCAATCACCATTTCTTCGACACTCAACCAAAATCAAGGAAATTTGTTGTTATAGATTTGCAATTTCATCATCTTTTTTTTCTAAATATTTTGCCTCAAATGATTCAATAAAACTTCTTTTTTTCAATATTCTCTATTTAATAAGCCCAATGGGCTTACCTTGACATTTACCAATTGAACTAAATTTAGCAAAATATGCTGCTGTAGATTTGCAATTTCAACATCTTCTTGCACTAATTTTTTTTCCCTCAAATGATTCAAAAAGTAGTTTTTTTCTTCTTCAATATTTTCTATATAAGAAGCCCAATGGACTTACCTTGACGTTCAAGGATTAACCCAAATTGACATAATTCAAATTGGGTTAGAAAATAGACTTGAAGTAGGATTGAAATATTTTTATTTTTCAAAAATCAATTTATATGATCCGGGTAGCCGGTTAGAAACGGGCAGCGACCACAAATTGAAACAGCTAGTGTATGAAATCACAAAGGGAGTAATATTATTATGTTCTAAAGGTACATTCCTTCCAGTTCCGAGGTAGTGGAGCTCATAAACAGTGAAAGAATCCTTTTGGGCCAAAAGCAAAACAAAAAAAACAGAGAGAAACCGGCTACAACTAAGATATCGGATTACAGGTGGCATCCGTGCTACCTACGAGTTACGAAGCAACGAAGTTGATAGAAAGAGACAGGAGATTATTGCATGCAATTCAATATCCAGTACTCACTCGCCCACAATTATTAGTCTTGCAACATTAGAATTTGCAAATTATTTCAAAATTTTGCTTTAGGATGAATCACAAATAAAAGAAAAACATAATGGACACATACCATCGTGTTTCAAATCACAATTCACCATATCATCAATTACACACCAAATAATGAATAGTCTCACAAGAAAAATATTTGTAGCCCAAATGCATCGGTTGGATGGTGTACCAAGTCGAGAATTTGAAGGCATTGGCTGGACGTGAGCTGCTGCCAATATTCCGCCATATTCTTGTGCAAACTAGATATTAGAGCTGCCAAACCAAGACGCTAGGAACTCGGACGTCAATGAAAACCGTAGATCTGTGATGACCACTGTGTTGTCCAGCTCTTGGGGGGTTGCACACAATCCTCCATCGGCAAACGGAGTGCACAAGTTCATGGACACGCACACGTCTTGCTTATCATCGTGCACGCCTATATATACCCTCTCGCCATCCAATCCCGGTGGACCATACTGCAACCAGGAAAAACTACTGGTTATCAAACCTTGTTTTCTGTGCTTGATAAAAATTAACCCTATTCTTGACAGCAACCAAAATCATCTCACTTCACTATTCGATTCCCTGGTTTGTGCATAAAATAAAGTCTTCTAGAATTGGAGTGCAGCAGTTATCATAGTTTGTTTACTGATAACTCCTAAACGACGAACGACTCATGGGATCAAACTGACAATTTTCAATCGACCATATTTTCATAATTCAGGAGGCACCAAACTTTCAATCAGTGAAGAACATTGCATGTGTTCGTCACAAAAGAAAGAGTATTCCACATAGGATCTAATCATAACTACTAAGAAAAATATGCGATTTTTGGGATACTTATTGCGAACACCAATGACAACCCTTTCTTATTTCATGTTCTTAAAGTGGAGGAAGACGTAATGTTAGCCCTTGTTAAGTCATGATTGTGGTTTGATAACCCCTCATGTAAGAAGAGAGGTGCTACTACAAAAAGAGTGCAGTGACTAGGGGAGAACTCCGAGTACTTACCTCAACAGTGGCTAACTCAGCTGGGTAAGTTCTAACAGCACGAGAACACTGCCATGCAATTTCCATTCCCGGGTCCCAGAGTGTGAAGTCCAACATGAAGAGACCCCGGAGCTCACCCGAAAACACTTCCGTCCGCCACGGTGAAGTCAGGATCCCCGGAAACACCTCATGCTACACAATCCCATTGAAAATTAAATTAGATATTAAAACCGTACAGGATCTCATTCTGTCTCGTATGCTTGACCCCCGTTACCAACGACAGCTCATCTATCCATGCACTTTGGTTGGAAGCCAATTAGCAAGCAGTGTATGCATGATTTGGCCACTCATCTTTGAGGTTGTCTACTGCTAGTTTCTATGCTGTACTGTACAACCTCACACTTTGAGAAATTTATACATGGGTAATAAAAACTTGATCTCGGCTCTGGCATCCAAGCAGATCTCTACGCGGCTCTACACCAGGCCTCTCAAAAAAAATCAAACTCCCATCTGTTAAAGTGACACAGATAGTATCCTCCACCTTATGGGATTAAAGCCGACACCATAGTTGCCAAGGTAATGATTCCCTCAAAGCTATGTTCAAAGAGGTTGCTTGCTTGCTCATCTGGGTAACTGTTGAGAAAACTTTACAACTATATGATATACTTTCTGCTGGAATGAGTTTTCCAAAGTTGTGATGAAGTGCTATGACGTATCATGAACAACTGACGTCATGCTACTCAACACGAAATAACATGCAGGTGATTCGAGAAGGACACGTACAGATGAGATTAGTGAGAACACAGCTTTTTCATCTGATGTTGATTCTCGTGGGCTCCAGAACACCTGCAACAGCATTAGAGACAGCTTGTCAATGACCGATCAAACAGTTTTGTTGCAGGAATTCATCTTCACCAACTTTACTTCATACTAGACAGCATTCATCACCACGCCCTACTAGCCACTCTCTTCACCTACGTAATTGTACCTGGTGAAATTCATGCCCCCATAGAAGTTTGCCAAAAGTATGAAGCTGAATACTTGCATGCCAGCTATATAAACCTGCCATAACCACACATCTTTCACAGTTTCGGATACAAACCTTCGGAACTATGCATTACTTGATCGTCTAAGTGGTGCTTGTAATGTAAGCAGTCCCTTAGTGCCTCAACTAAAACTAGAAATTCAACTTTGAGCAACTTTGATATGCAACTTTGATACGATATGCAACTTTGATACCAAAAGCAGGATTGGGGTCGTGATACATTCGACGTGAAGATCGCGGTGTAGCACCCTCTCCAAGCTCCATCAAAATCCATAAGAGGTCGCTCAAATGCAAGCTGGCCATAAGAAGTATGACTTGTTCCGCCCCATGTTCTTCTATGCTAAACCCGTCAATGCCATGCATGCCTTCAAACAATGTACCAACGATCCATGACGTGCTCTGCTTTGGAGTTTGCTGCAATAGCCGCAGAGGTCCGGGATTCTGCCCTTCCCTTGACACCATCTCCCACTGCGCGTCCATTTCTACACCAAAACTTGCCACTGTACATGTCCGCAGGAGCCGATCGCTGGTCGCTGTGACCTGTATCACTCAAACAATATTGCATCGAGAATTAATTTGCAGATAATCACAAGTATCCCTACTCCAAATTAAAATGTCCAATTACCACGTCATTCATTCATTAATTCCAAAAATCCAAAATCCTCTCAACAAGGCACTTTTCCTATAACTTCACTGAACATAGGAAATTCATTGTGGGCCTCAACAGGCTACTATTTCTCCAAACACTCCTCAACATTCTCCATTTTCAAACCATTGCTAGGTATCTCCCAAAAGTGGCTGCCTCCATATCTAAAGGAACTGAAACAAATCACTTGAGACACGTAACAAAATGTAACAATAGAAAAGAAATCATGTCTTTCATATTTGAAGAATAGAAAGTTGAGCACAGTGCTTACTTTGAAGGATTTCAGGGATCTAAGGCTGAGGTCACTCTTCATGGTTTTTGTAGGATACCGCAGGAGACAAGATCCGGGGAAGTAAACCACAGAAGTCCTACCTGCACACCACCCCCGAGCAAAAGAAACTTAAAAAGGTCTCTATCAGAGCTATGACACTCATCGTCAATGGTGACCACATGTAAACCTAAAGGACCAAAAAACCTCAAGTCTTGAGTAGGTCATACGGAGGACCTTTTTCGTTCAATTCTTTATAATATTTTTACCAACGCATGAAATGTTCTTCACTGATCCAGTGATATAAAATATGGCCGTGTCTGAATTGTGTGTTTCGCAATATGATCGATCCAATTGGTCAGTAAAAACCACGAATCCTTGGCCCTTTAGTAAACTTCTAAACCACTCTTCAAGGCAGGGCATTACAAAAAGAACAGTTCTTACGTACCTCTCAGTCGGATGGGTGTATCCCGATTAATTTGAACATGAAATGTAAGTCCCAACTGTTCCACAATCTTTCGCATAGTATCCCCAGGCATACAATCTCTGACTGCACACACAAGACTATGTTTCAAAACTTAAAACGGATGTACAGCCCCACACATATGACTAAAACATTTGAATGGTAAAGTCGGTCACAAGTTACATTCGTCTCTACATATATTGAGATCGAAATGACACTAAAAATTGATTGGCAGATTAGGACTTCAAACTAATGCAAGGTTTACAAGTGTCAATGAATTATTTCACAATAACACTCAAAAGATAAGATAAGACTTCATAGCATTATTAAAATGCACACAAGCGAAGTTTCATCGTTAATACTTTTGGTTTGAGGTTCATAACTAGTTCCATCCCTACATATATATGGTTGCAAAAAACATACACTGCTCAACCATCTGAACTTGGGGAAACCAAAGCATCTGTGACGTGAAGGTAACTGACCTTGTTTCCCACGCCTGTCGTTCAGTCTACGAATATGGAGCCATCCTGCATTCACGCCTTGATTAATTACTTCGGACTGAATCTTCCGCTTCTGTATGCACAACGATGATTATCAGCATAATATCTGAATGACAAAACCCTGCAGATTCACATCTTTCAGCGCCGTGTTTTCACTCAAATTAGACAATTTCAGGAACTTTTAGAATCACAAAGAGCATCTTTCTCACAATTCATGGGGAGGCCCCTGTAAAGATCACAGGGACACCTCTCTGTGAATCACAGCAACAGATTCTCTTTATGATGTCATCTAGATCTCCTCATACAGTCTAATTCTCCTGAAAACCTTGTTTCTCACTGAAGATTGAAACACATACACTGCTCAAAACCAAAGTATGGGAATCCAAGCAAGCAACCAACTAACCCCTTCCGAATACTTGGATATAAATGTCTCTCTCCAAGTCCCAAATCCTGGTGGCAATCTCATTGTCTGAGGTGATGCTCCGTTCTCTTCCTCCTGATGCCACCAGCGTACGTATAAAGCCTTCCAGACCTATATCTCAGCAAATCTGGTGAGATCAGTTCTCACGATAAATCTCCACGTGAAAATTTAACTATTTACACATGACGAAAAGCCATGGTATGAAAATCATGAACATCGGAAAACAAGACTTCACCGAAGCAATCGATCTACTAAAATCACATAGAACAACATTCAAAGAAAATCACAAAAGTCTCTCTGCATGAATGTGAGGATTTTGGACAAAGAATCTCAGATATCTTTCCAAACCCGGTGAATGCTTTCAATCCTGAATTCAGGAAATCTATCAATCAGATGAATCAGATGTTTCATTTGCAAACATCTGATTCATGGATTTCAAATGACTAATTTGATTGATCATATCGTGAAAATTTATTTTTTCAAATAGGGCCAAAGCTTATTCAAGAGAAGAAGATTGCATATGTTGCTCAAAACACACACACACACACACACACACACACACATATATATATATATATATATATATATAATTGAGCCCAGAAAAAAGGTCCTCATATGAACAGCTCAGAAAAGCATGAACTTACCACGTCAGAAAGCAAGGCTTCTCTCCAATGCCGGCAGACGGAAGCACAAGTGACAACATGATATACAGACTGCAGCTTTTGAAGGCAAAGGCAAAGAGAATCCAGAGGCAGACTGGCAGCAACTGCTTCCCCATCCTTTCCACTTTGCTTCAAATCAGGGCTCTCAGTGGAAACCTTTCGAAATCTGCTCGTCCCTTCCTTCTTCATGCTTTGTTTCCCAAGTGAGCTCACTGTGGATTGGTTGGATACCGAGACGCGCGGACTGACATTCACGTTTGAAGGCTTTCTAACAACTGGCTGGTCTAAACTGGCTCTTCTGCTGCTCGTTGTTGGCACCTTCGCTGATGCTTGCTGATCCAGACTGGCCCTTCTGGGGCTGGGTACCTTTGGTGCAGGATCAGACCTCCTGCTTGAAACCAATCACAAACTTCTATCAAGCTCACAAAATAAGATGCGATGAGCTAGAGCCAAACGCATGCCTTAATAAACCAAGATTATAAAATGTGCAACTCTAGGACATTGGAATTAACAAATCTAATTTTGAAATAATATTATAACTCTTGCGAAACTTCAGGCTCAATTTGGCAAAAAGATCGGACCTCACCAGGTGAAATTTGTGCGGAAATAGCTCATTTTACCTTAAACCAAATTGATTGCATCGTAGCATGACTCAGATTCCAATGTTGCACATTATCCAACGTCAATTGGCCTCAAAAAAATTTAAGAACATGTTAGTTTTAGGTTGTCTACTTTGAACCTTTGTAACATTTGCATATAGATTGGAATCCCTTTGCAATTGCTCAATCAAAGCCATTTCCACTGCTCAATCAAAGCCATTTCAACTGCTCAATCAAAGCCATTTCAACAACTAAAACTATACTTTTAGATTCATTGATTGCATCTCAACACGTTCATTACTCTTCTAGTTAAAGAAAGGCGGACAGGAATCCCTTTGAAATTGCTATCAAGACTCAATAAGTCATTTCAACAATACAAACTATGATTTAGGTTACTTGATTGCATGTGCACACGTTCATTGCTCTAACAGTTGACCTCTAAAAGAGAAGTAAACAGACGACATCACAATCCATTTCGCCATAAAATAATTACATCAATTCGGGTTGACGAAACAACAGAGGAAAGAAAGTCGGAGGGGAATTGATCACCTGGACGTAGAAGGAGCGTAGGGACGAGTGTCGTCCAAGGTGCGCATATTGCGAGACGGATCATTGTTGTCACCTCTATTGCTAATGCTATTGCTATTTTTATTACTGCTGCTGGAACTACGTGACGAGGATTGCGCTTGGAGCTTCTTCATGTTCTCCTTCCTAAGTTATCCGTGCAAATTCACGGCGGAAACTACAGAGGCATCCACAGATGCATGCGCAGGCGGTGGGGCGATCTGTTATCGAAGAGTGCAGCCGAAATTGGTGATCAGAAAGCTACGTGAGAATCCAGAGAAATGCTAATAGAGAGGATTGTCGCAGGAGATTCAATTTGTGAGAGGGCAAGGAATCGGGCAAGATCGGCAGTGACAGCATTCAAGTGGATCGCAGGAGGGAAGGATCGTACTTCGACGAGAACCGTTTCTCGTCCGATTCTTGGATGGGCGAACGAGGGATGGAGACTTCCTTCGTTCGGGGGTGTTCTTGCCTCGACGAAAACTGTTTCTCGTCCGCATTTTGAACGAACAGTCGAACGACCGAAATAGTCTTGTCGGACGGAATACGGGATTTGGTTGTACGATATGCGTGTAGGTCGAAAAGCCACCCTCTACCAAAAAAATTACAAAAGTTATCAAAAACAAATTTGCGGTAGATAATATTGACTCCACTCAAACACATTCTCAGAATGCAAAACATCACGACAACCAGCGCTAGAAAGCGCTCATGTATTGTTATTGTCCTTCATTGTTGCATTTAGGAATGTTTTGTAAAGAAAGAATGCAATCTTGGGAAAGAATTAAACGTTATTAACGTTAATTGGTTTGTGAAGATAAAAAAGGATGTTAAATGTTAATTATCGTGGGACCAATGGTAGATTAATTTATTTCAATTCCAAATTTTAAGTAAAAATTGGTGTGGAATAACTAGAGGAGGAAAAATCCCCCCTAGTGAATACAATTAGGAGTAGAATTAGTTGCTTGAATTGAGGTTGGGTAATTTACCTTTGGTCCCGTGCGATTATCATTTGATTTTCATGATTGTGTTTTGCAATTTGATTTTCTTGGTTTTGTTCTTTTGACTTTGTGATTGTGTTTTGAGATGTATATGGCAATGGTGTTGTTTTTCGTTTGGAGCGTGTCGCAGAGGTTGGAGTTCAATTGGAGCGTCATTCATCCATGGAGGCGAGTTAAGGCTTTGAACCTTAGGTTAGGTTGAGCCGGCTTCTTGACCGTCTTTTTTGTTGCTCTAAAAGAGCTTGTTTCCAATCTTCTCTCATCTTATTCCATCTTATTTTCCACCTCATATCATTTTCATCTCATCTCACTTCTTTTCATCTCCTCTCTTTGTAGTTTAGGTGAGATCATTTGAGAAAGACAAGGAGGGGCCTCCGTGGCCCTTCCCTTACTCTCTTCGTCTCATTTATTTGCTAATCACTTCCTCTTTTTTTATTCAATTAGCTTGAGACTTTTATGGGAAATACCTTGTAAGTAGAGCTTTCCAACGGCATACAAATCGTTTGATTTGGAGTTGTTATGAATTAGTTATGATTTTCCAAAGTTGAAGATGTAGTGTAGCTTCTCTGCCGGCGGTAGGGAAAAATGGCCTCAGTCTTTTGGCATTCAGTCGTAGGTTACTTATCCATTGCTTTTGAAGTTCAGAGGGTAAATGCGCAATCAAGTTAGCTTTCTAATAAGGTAACGCCCAAATCGGAGCTAGGATGACGAAACAACATCCCAAAAACTATAAAAGTATTCAATGTACGGCAGCGGGAAGTTTTACATTTTAATTTCATCTTGATTCTTCTTTCATCTTATTCTTCTTCTTGTTTTTTTGTATGTTGTTTCTTGTAACCAAGGACCATGCTTCGGGGTGTACTTTTGGCTCACATATGTGTTGCTCATCTAATTGGACACTCCATGAAAGATTGCATTTTGAAAGTCTTTGGCATAGAAGATATCAATTCACCTAGAAATGGGCTTTTATTTGTCAAATCAATTGAAGAGGCCTTTGACGATAGTCGTATATGCTTCTCATTTGATGTCATAAGTAACAATTTTATTCTCCATGTTCCACATGATTCGTATGTGACCAAGAAGCTCAACAATCGTCCGCAACTAACAATATCCAGTTAGAGGATCTTGGGGGATACAACTTTCATAGATTTGGCCAGTGTTCCCTAATTCCAGGAGGCCCTTAAAGAAGGTGCTTCAATTCCAAGTTCGGCAAGCCATTGCATTGACTACCGATAGAGGAACACTACCTGAAATGTTTTGAGCCATGGATTGGAATTTTGATTATGGCTCTATAGGTGATAACAAGTTTATTGTAGACAACTGGTTTATTGTTCTTCAAAATTCATCTAACCAATTTCAAATCAAATGCCTCAAATTAAAGGATGTAGAGAGAAATCACACTTACGACCACTTCTTCTAAGATTCATTATTCAAAATTGACCCAAGGCTAGGGCCAGAGTTCTAATGATTTGATGTCTCAAAAGGACTAGGGTCAAAGTTCCAATCATCTCATGTCTCAAAAGGAGTAGACACCTCAGGAATAGAAGAAAGAGATAGGTCATTATCAGTAAACCACTTATCTACAATAAACTTGTAGTTAGCAACAGAGCCATAATGAAAATTCCAATCGATAGTTGAAAAGATTTCACGTAGTGTTCCTCTATAGGTAGCCAATGCAATGGCTTACCGAGCTTGGAATTGAAGCACCTTCTTTAAGGGCCTCGTGGAATTAGGAAACACCAAGAGTTTACGATCTAAATCTCTGAAAGTTATATTCTCCAAGATCTCTTGACTGGGTTTAGTTAGTTACGGATGATTATTGAGCTTCTTGGTCATATTTCGAAGCATCTAGAATATGGAGAATAAAATTGTTACTTATGACATCAAATGAGAAGCATATACGACTATCACAACCGGAAGAGCGCTCCTAGTCTCCCTGATGATCAAATTATGATGGTTAATCTAGATAAGTACTTCTTTGTCATGTTCTATAGATAGAATTTCCTTGAGGAGATAGCATGTAGCAAATGAGAGTGAGATCTTGGCATTGGCTAGCTTACAAACAATATCCATATGCATAGACATAGTGGAGAAGTTGATGAAGAAGAATTCACACTTTTTGGTCAATTACTTCATAATTATAAACAATCTTTATGACAACGTGAAAACCATTCCATTAGTTGAGTAAACCTTATTGCAACCCTTACCCAAAGAACATTGTCTAAAATGTAGACATATTGAAAAAGAAATTTGAATTTTTTATTTATTTACGTAGAAAATATCCATAAAGAGGATAGTGAGAGAAAAAATAGCTTTGAGCCATGGAGATTTGTCGAACAATATTTGAGGAAAAAAATAAATTTGCACGTAGAAAGAAATCCCAAAGATTGCAGTAAGGAAAAAATAAATAAACCGTGGCCATCAAAATTTTGTCAAAAATAAAATTTGGGAAAATTTGAAAAAAAAATTATACATGTAGAAAAAGGCCTGCATTATCCATTACAAAAAAAAATAAGTTTTGGAAAATAATTATTTTGGTCATTAAAAAAATATCTAAAGAGAGCGGTAAAAGAAATCAGATAGCAACCGAGTAAAAATTTGGGAAAAAAAATATTATCGGAAAATTTTGAAAAAAATCGTACATGTAGAAAATAGCCTGCATTATCCATAGCAAAAACAAATTCGAAAAAAATGATTTTTTGGACTTAGAAAAAAATTCCCAAAGACACACTATGTGTATAAGTAAAAAAAAAATCAACACACATGTACTGTACATGTGCAACTACTTGTGGTTCGGTGGTTAAGGCAATATGTTAGATTGAAGAGGTTGGGAGTTCAAAACCGGGTGCCGGTAAGTAAATGGGCTAAGTGGGGTTGGTGGTGGGGTCCTCAAGGGGTTGATAGTATAAAGAGTAAAAATGAAGTAAAATAGTTTAAAAATAAATTTCCCTGAATCGACAACAAATACTTTGTGTAGATTTTGTGTAGAAACAACACGGAATTAGTGGTTTTTGAAAGTATTAATTCCGTGCGAAGACAATATATATTTCAATTATACAGAAGTTGTACAATATTCGTTTATAACAAAATATATCAACTCCGGGCCCAGAGGATGGAGTGTATGTTCGTCTAGGAAATGGGCGAGAGTCCGCGGGACTAAGGTACATTTAGTCAAGACTACTCACCCTTTTCAGGAATAGACACTTTTTGTAACCAGTGGCAGAGGCAAAGATCGGGCAAGGATGATTTCTTTTTAATTCTTTTTAAAAATAAAAAAATTAATTTTTTATTTAATTAGGGGTTATCGGTAGGGGTTGGTTGTTTTCTATTTTTCTTTTGTGTAGGAGGATTGAGGTGGCGTCGTGTATAACTACAGTGTTTATTTCTTTGAAGGTGCTTTTGATGGCGGTTTTAGGTAGATCAAATGCTTTTTCCAAGAGTGTCATTGATGGAATAGAAGTGGTACCTCTTGCTCATGCAGTGATAATTGTTAGTGGGTTAATTTTCCAACCTAGGTCCTTTATGTTATTAATTAGTAGTTGGTATTTGAGAATCATGTTGCTTATTGTTTCTGCTGGAAATCTATCATTGCAATATGTGAATTCAATGAATTGTATTGTGATATTGTCTTGTGGATTAGGTGTGGACGAGCTTGGGTAAGGGAGTTCTTTCATGCATAGGATATCAGGTTTAAATTTGGCGTTGCATTGACATCGATGTATTGGACATGTGCATTGTAGTAGCCAATTGGGAACTGTATTTTCTTGTGGGTTACCGTTAAATGTGTCTGCACTCGCTAAGGTATAGCATCTTGATTTTTGTGATGATAGTATTGGTTTTCTGAATTCCCATACTGCTTTGTTGTGTCTTTTGAGCCTAAAGGCATGTATATGTTGCTCATTGCATTTTAGTAGGATGTCGAGTTGTGTATTTGCGTCTAAGGAGTTACATACGGAGCAGGTTTTAGAAGAGAACCTCACTAGACCAAAAACAGTTGTTTTTTGGCATTACCCATGTATTGGCGAGTACGAAATTTTAACCCCTAAAGGACCAAATTGCGTTTTTGGCAACATAGCAATTTCGGGCAACTCACTACGAATGGAATTTTAAATTTTTTTCTTTTTGAAATTTTCACAAAACATGTGTCCAAGGAGTAATTTTAAGGCCCAACAAAATTTATAACTTTTAACCACATGGTTCAAAAGTTATTGCATGATCGCTGTTTTGTTTTAACTTCGGGCAATTTAGACAACCCTGAAAAGTTCAATTTTTTTAAAAATAAAAATTTGAAAGTGGTTCTTTAAGTATAAATGTACCTAGCAAGCTTTGAATCAGTCCATTTGGATCAATGAGATAAAAATTACGAGCAATTTTAGTTTGCGGGCAATTATAGATTTTATGCTCTAAAATAAACTTTAAAGTCCTCTATCT
>CAXARX010000389.1:0-23901 GCA_963971425.1 Bryoerythrophyllum caledonicum | reverse complement strand
CTTGAACGATAAGTACACTACTCAATGTAATACAAACCCATCAAAAAGGTATTCAATTTTGCAATGAATTCTTCATTTGCTGACAAATGATAAAGGTAAAAGGAGATTGAAGTGCAGTTATAAAATTAGTGATTAACTTAATATCATACATTCCGACATACCTTAAAATAACCCTATTACTTAAGAAAAAAAAGTCATTAAAATGAATTGGCAAGACAACCGACACTCTTTCTAGTATTTTTTTGCACTTTTGTATCAAAATTTATATGTTGATACTAAAATATAAGAGAAACGTGCAAAGTAATTGGGATGACCCACTCTTTTCATCCTTCTTTTCCTACCTTAGTCACTAAAAACACATGGCTTGGCTTAAGTGAAATTTGTATGAATGTCAAAGAACATGTGGCCAAAGTATAGGAGTGTGGAATTGGTTTGGAAGAAGTTGAGCTTGCATTGGATAAATCTCAGCTTTTTCATTTGATTGGTGTAGAAAAAGGTGAGATCAAAGTGCTTTTGCGCTATAGTTAAAACTTTCGACTAGTGTTTGCAAATTCTGACCAATAGTTTAAAACTTTCCATTAGAGTTTCCAAATTCTTTTTGCTTTGAGAGTAGTTTACAAATTTCTCTATTATCCAAAAGTAAAAACACATAGTTACTCATTATTGCTCTAAACCCAATATATAAATTGATTTTAAAGTGTTCTTCTTGGTATCCATTAAAAGTGCTCAGCAAGGAGGGGTATACATTCTTTGTTTTATGGCATTTGAACCTATGCTCCAAAAGTTATGGGATTTCAAAGTATTCATCGTTCCAAATAATTAGAAAATTTTGAAAAGTAAAAGTAAAGAACTTTTAAAGACGACTCCTACTAGTACTACTTCTACAAGCCTATTACTAATAATATTATTTAGACTATTAAAAGGCCGCTACAGACTATGGTAGAAAAATACAATGGTTGATTACATAGTTATTCCCAAGCCAGGCTATTTCACGCAACTAGTAGAATTGGAGTTCTAAAGAGGTCAAGTTTTTTATCCGCGGGTTTGAATTTGGATAAGAATCTTGACCTTCGAAGAACTCCCCTTCTATAAAAAAAGTTGCTACATAGGCAACCATGTCATTTTGTCATCCATACTCCAAGTTCTCCACTGAATAAGTTTTGGCCGTAGTCTAAACTCAATCCACTAAAGAACAATATTTGTTTCAATCATATTCCTCCATTTTTCTACAATTTATGACTAGTGCACTTCTCCACTGTAGTCTAAAGTGGCCTTTAATACAATTTTATGCACAAATGACATTTTCTAAAATGATAGTATACACTACTAGGGATTATAGTGTATTGAAAACATCACCTTTTTTTAGCGTAAAGATATATACCCAATCTGGTTGCATGGAAATAGTTTTTATCCAATCCTAAGAGCATTTCTACCATTACATGCGACAACTCCGACAAGCGATCTTGATAGCATGTGGTATAGCCTTCAAGAAACAAACCCCCTACAACTTTGTCAATAATTGCTCAAGATATCAAGGCCTTCTCAAATATTGCTTTGGCTCCTACTCATCACGGATTGGAAGTCTTTTGAAGTGTCCATATCTATAGATGTTTGTAAGTCTTTGATGATCTACACTCTTCTATTTTTCCTTGTTCTTTAATGAGCTAAGTCTTGACATTTAAAGTTTTTTAATTTTCCGTTTTATAGTTGTGAAGTAGTTAGAGCTAGCGCAAATTAAAGGTGGGAGAACAACTTGTGTAAACTTGTGCGCTTCAATGATGGAGATGCTCTAAAGGCATGCGCACCCATGCTCTCTAATGACGGTTGGTTTGGTTTTGGCCAAGCCTGATCTTGAATTTGTAGTGCACTGGTAGCATGCCACTGATAAATTCCATCCCGGGCTAGATTAAAAGGGCCCGGGATCAACACAAGTTGACAATTTGGAGTCCTTTGCAAATAATCATGAGAGAAGGATAGTTGCTGACATCGGTGTTGAGTACTTCCTACTCACAAATCCGTCAATACGATGTGCAAGCGAAATGAGGATGCGCTTCGAGTGGTAGGTGGTAATCTACCCTAAAAGCAGGCAATCAATGGCCTTAAGCTAGGCACTATAAACTTTCATGAGTGGAAGTTTGATTAGAAAGCGGAATGGCCGCGACAAAGTGAACCAATTGTTGCTTCAAAATTTGATGAAGGGATGTGCGGGTAGGATGAGGATGGGCTCCAAGTAGCAAGTGTTAGTCAACTCTAAAAGTAGGCAATCAATGGCCTTAAACCAACCACCACCACATGACCTCGTGTGTGCACATTCGATTCGAATACAAGGCTGCGTATTCGAAGTGGACCAATTCCTAATTCAAAATGTGACGAAAAGTGGGAGTGCTCTATAGGAACGTTCCCACCTGATGTTTGGAGATGTTCTTAGAGCCAGAAAAGAAATACTCATTCATACCAATGTTTGTAGTTAAAAGCCGAACCTAGCTGGTTGCAGGTGCGGCTGGTCTGTAAGAGCGTTAATTGAGCAATAATTGAGAAACTGCTGCAAGTCCACTATAGAGAAGGTAGTCATCACCTTGGAAATGATTAATCTTTTGGAAACGAAGATTTTCGAGTTTGGAGGCCGCTCTTAGTAACATCGTAAGCTGAGCAAACCCATAGTTAAAGAACCCCTGCTCAGTGAGAATGCGCGCGCCACTATCAACGTCCTCATCAGCACATTATCTCGTTCTCAAGCTACCTTTGTGTAAACCCGCTTTCACGGTGCTCTCTCAATGCTCTCAATTTTAAATTCCCATTCTAACTTTTCAAAAGCGAGGTGGAAACGTCCCTTAACCCACATAAATAACGTAGGGTTCCATTGTGGCCCTTGCAAATTAAAGAAAATATGATGAGAGGCACGTAAACCCCCTTTCTGTCTGAAGATCTGGCTGCGCTTGATGGCTGCAACTCGTCGGTTGTCCAACACTCGGTAGCTTTGCAGTTATACAATCAACAACTGAAGGCTGTCTGTCGGTCGGTCACACACTTTTGGACTCGCCACCCACATTTCCACACTTTATGCAGGCAGCCGCTCAAATAATCCTGCGGCACTTTTGAAACCTAGCTGGCTGGCTCAGTACTACAATCCCAAACGCCACAGAGTCAAGTCCACAATCCGTGATCATGATTCAAACCAAAATGCATCATATCCCATCCATTTGAAAGGCACTCACTGCATGTGAATAACAGACTTTCTAAAAGAACCCAATAATTTATTTTTCAAATTTCATATAAAGTGATTTGATTGCTTGATTTTATTTTTTTAATTTAGTGCCCATCAAACCAGAATATCAGTCACTGAAAGTGTGGGAAATGCATATATCACCCACTTTGTAATTGGGGTCGGATTGATGGCTCAATTTAATTTTTTTAATTCTGGCTCACAGATTTTATACTACAGTCAGAACTACAATTAATTACTTTTACATCCTAGGTGGTTGAATGTTGGTCCCAAACCTTTGAAGAAAATAAGATGAGGTTTTCTTTGATCCAAATTGTGAGCTTGGGTGAAATTGAGCTCTTCCATTGAATCATGAATATAGAATACATTCACTCGACCGTGAAAATTAGAAAGTTACATAGGTTGAAGAATTGGATTGGCCTTTCAGCTAATCCCAAATCAAGTGTCAAGTGGCTTTAAGAGAAAATCTTTGAGGAATTGGAATTGATGTTGAAATTTGTGTATTCTTAATACACAAATTTTTGGAAATACATCACATGTACTTAGTCACATTTCTTGGGTTTGGAAGTTTGTTATCTTGCCCAAAAAAATGGGGGATTGTGTTCAATCGTTCACGTTGTCGCACTGTACTTGGGAGCATTATGTAAAAAGTGTATATATATGTCATTTCATTAAAATAGGGTTATACTAATATAATAGAGAAGATAAGTTTGTTTAAAAGGCTTCAAAGTGACGCTTGTTCTACAGTATTCATAAACCCTTGTTATAAAAGGGAGCCGTTTCGAGTTTAGGTTAAGAGTAGAATGATCTTTGTTGTAAGTTGGTGTTGGGTTTGTTTTGAGTTTTAATATGTCGAATTGGGGGTTTTTTCGGAGTCTCAAAAGGAGGAACATGAACTCAAGGCTGAGTTTTCTTTCTCGCAACTACGAAACCAACTTCTTGCGGGAGCTTCCACTTCCACAAGAAGAAGCCGGACCGTCTCCACCGCCAAAACAACCTCATTTGGAGCTCCGATGGCACGGGAATTTGCAAAAGGATGCTCGAGCGTTGGTGATATTATTGCAGGTTGGGTGTGTCAAACTTGGCGGCCGAGAAGTGACGTTTGAAGGTTGTTTTGAGGGTTTGAATAATGAGCAATATATGCATTGCATGAAAAAACCTGTTAAGGGTAGCCGTGGTTACCAACGTTGTTTGAAGGGCCCTCTTAATCCTTTGACTAAGGCTGATGGTGCGGAGTATGTTGCAAGAACTCTCAAACACATTCTTGAATTCTTGCAGATGGATTGACCATCATCTTGGAACTCTATTTTTTACCTCTGCTTCAATTAGAGTTAGATCTTAGTGGTTTCTAATATATTTAGAATTACACTAGGACTAGATTGCGTGAAAAAAGTAATAGAAAGAAGGTTGAAAGTCAATCACTTTTCTTTTTCTTTTAGTTTTTTAGATATTAAAGATAAAGAGATAGGAAGAGATAAGGGAGAGAATTGTACTAGCCAATGGGTTTTAGATTCCCACATGGCCCAAGGATGGGCTGATGTGGCCTTCTTTGGGTTAGATAACGCTCTCTTCGTCTTCCCAAAGGGTCATTATTCATTTAGTTTTTGCCGAGTGTTTGAGAAGATATAACTTCTTATGCTTTATTTAGATTGAAATGAACTTTTTGAGTGTATTCTTCTTTGTCTTGTGATTCCAGAATGATATTGTTTGCTTCATTTGGATAATTTATGCAAAAGTTATGGTTCATAGAGTGAGAGGTTGTTTACTAGCTCGAAATCTAGAGGTAGTGGGTTTGAACAACGATATAAGTTTTTGTAGAAAGTTTTTGGCTATCAGTTTTTGACATGTTATTGGTCTTGTTGTTAGATTTTTGGGAAGCTATCACACCTAGAATTTGGAGTTAGGACGAGAAAGTTGTGGGTCTATAAATAAGAGGATAGAGACATGCCATGGAAATTTTGAGCACTCTTTTCGAGTGGACGTTGTAAACGGAGTTCCAAAGTTTTGAAGCTCAAACTTTTAGAGTTTATAGATGTTAGAGTTAACTTTCCAAAAATTCATAACACAATGTATTTGAAGTATTTTTGAGACAAGAGTACACTAAAGAGTGAAGGGATGTTTGATTATCATAGTTTTTGTAGGAGCTACTTTGAGAGGCCATAGTGTTCAGATGGAAATAGATTTTGATTTGAAATTTTGAGAGGTGTTTTATTTTGTCAGCTTTTTAAAAAGTCATAGCATGCTTAATTTGGAGTTTTAGAGCATGTGTGGCACTCGTTTAAATTTAGAGTTTGTGAGGAAATTGTTAAACAAAAACTAAATGATTTCTCTTCAAACAGTTTTTATACATAGTATTTATGAGTATAGGAATACATGAGAACGCAAGTATGAATACGTAACTTTTATAAGTATTCTATACATCTTTTATACGATTTTTATACATCCTTAATACGACTTTTATACATCTTTTATACATCTTTTATACATCTTTATACATCTTTATTCAATCTTTCAAATATTATTTTATATCAAGATTATATGAGTTCTATATGATTTTTTAACGAATTACATGACGTTTACATTGGTTTCATAAGCCTTTAGTTTCCAGTCTGAATATAGTTGCAGCTAAAACCGTGTGTTTTCCCGAAGCAAATTCTCTCTACACGACAATGTATCATTAGTGTATGTATTCCAATCTTAATGAAAGCGCCAACTTGATTCAATTTTCAAGTAATATAATTATTTTTTAAATTGGATTTCAATGAGTGACTCTCACTTATAAAATTCTAGTAAATGCATTGGATTTTGTAATGATTAGAACTAGTAATACAAACAATATATTGATTACTCTTATCATTTTCACTTTGAATCTTTACTTCTTTGTTAGTCCTTTCTAGTAATACTTTCAAAAAAATCACCTTGATAATCCATATAGAATGTGTTGGCTCGATTTTTTAGAAATACATGTGAGGGAATCACAATGACAATCCATATGGAATATATTGGCTCGTCTTCTTGATTAATACACATAAGGGAGTTGCTTCGACAACCAATATGGGATGTATATAATTTCCTTAGAATGGTGTTCACATGCCCATTCCCAAACAAATATATTGATTCCAATAGTATTCCTACTTGAGATCCTAAACCAACATTACTAGTTGTAAGGTTTTTATTATTCATATCAATAACACTAGTAAAATATATAGTTCTTGTCTTTTTTTAAATTCTTAAATGACTAAGTAGCTTCAAGTAAGAACAAACAATCATTAAGGTAGAAGAGTCATATATGACAATTTGTGTTGTAGTATTAAAAAGAAGATACATAAATTGTTAGTTATTCCATTTTATCTCTAATACTAACTTCCACAAAATTGATTCCATTAGTTAGTTCATTGGATTTATTATTAGCAAGTGCTGCCAAACTTGGCTTGCTTAACAGTTAAATTCTTAATGCCCATAAATCTTTGAAAGGAAGTGGCATTGTCAAGTGTCACTCATTTGTCTTGCCTTTCTATTGCACGAGTGTATATATATATATATAAAATGACCTTTTATGATTAAAAGTCATTAGAGAAACTATTTTAACTTAGGGTTTGGATAATACTCAAATTTATTATAAAATGATCAATTTCTTTAAATTTTTTGCGCTTTAACTCTAGAGACCATTGAACTATAGAATATGAAATAAAATGCATTGATACTTTTCAAATAAATTTATATGATTTTGTTTTTGAAAATTCACTGAATTTGCGATTCTAGTATTGTCATCTTTTAAGTCATTATCATTGGTTGAAAACTTGAAATCATAATGCTTCAATAGTGATGAAGTTTTTTGTTTGAAATTTTTTATGGTTCTATTTATAAGCAATCAAAGAATAATTTTATAGGATTGAAATGTTGCAGGTTGTGCAAAGGATGATTCAAAATTATAATAATGGCTATATTGGTATTTTTATATAATTCAAAATAAAAATCCCTTTTACAATAAAATTTAAACATAGCTCAACTTTACGATTGAATCCAACAATATCGAAGTTATGAAAGAGTCATCACCTGTAACTTTTATTTTTGTATGTGACCTTCATAAATGAATTCAATGCAAATTTTAAAACTCAAAACCATAGTAACTTCTTTATTGAAATAACATCTCAAACTAGGAGGAGGACGATTTTTCAACAGAAATCGCACTGATTTAGTGAATTCATAGGTTTGTACTACTATCGCACGGATTCCGTGCGATCAAAACATTCATGACTTTCGTGTGTTTATAATATTGTATTGTTATAAACAAATGTCCTGCAACTTCCGTATAATTGAATTATACATTGTTTTCACACGGAATTAATACTTTCATAAACCATTAATTCGGTGCTCTTTCTACACAAAATCTACAAAAAAGATTTGTTGTCAATTTGGGGAATTTTTTTTTGAAAACTTTTTTACATAATTTTAACTCTTAACACATCCTCCCCTTGATGGCCCCACCATCAACCCAACTTAGACCATCAACTTGCCGTCAACGGATTTTGAACCCCCGACCTCCTCAACGTGGAAGTGTCACCTTAACCACCACACCACAAGTAATTGTGCATGTTCGTATACATTAATTGTTTTTTACTTATACACATAGACTATCTTTGGGAATTTTTTTCTATGTCAAAAATTTCTTTAATATTCATCCATTTTGCGGATAAATAACAATCTCACAATAATTTCAAAGCCTCCTTAGACATCATTACCTGACAAAGGTACAACTTCTAGTATAGAGAAGGTTTTAATCTATCTAAAAGGTCTAGTGCATCAACTATTACATGGTCTCAAACGCTTGGATCTCCTTCACCTAGTATCACTGATCTACCGAAAAAGGCCTAGAGTATGGTACCTACTCAAAATGCACCTCCCTCTCATTCATCACCGGAGGAATTGATTTTTAACGATTCTTTCATTAGGATGATTGAGAAAAAAACAAGCAACTGGTGTTTGGCCAAAGTGTTATGATGACATCGTTTCTATCCTGAGAGAGGTAATGCAAATACTGTCAAATTTTATTTCAATTATGTATTTCTTAATATCTATTTCCTAATTTTGTTTTGCGTTGATTACAAACTGGATTGCTATACTTTGTAGCTTTGCCAAGGTTGTGACATTTACTTTGAAGGAAAGACACAATTATTTCAAAGCCTCAGTTTACAAAATCATAAATATGTATTCATATTCTAATTCATAGGCTCTACCAGTACCAACATTGGTTAAGAGGATATTTTGATTTTTAATGAATAATTGGACTACACTCTTTATACAATTTAATGTGTAATTGTTGTCCAAAATATAATTTGACTAGTATTTAAATGCATGAAATTCTGTTGATGGTAAATAATGAAACTCTACTATGAGACCCTAAACCATGAGACCCTAAACCATAATCCCTACACTAGGTGAATATGATTTGCATGCTTGAAAAGCACGGCTATAGGGATTTCATCTTCATTTCTTATCCATAAGAATTCCTTATTTTCTCTGCTTTAATACATGGTCGTAAGGGCTCTAATAATTATAAATTACAATTGAGTCATCCATATATGGTTATTAATTTTCTGCTCTCCGCTTCCAATACTTCACGTTCAATATTCCACTTAGGTAGGTGGCTGTAAAAGCGACATGACTCTAAAAGCGACCTCTAACGCTGAGGTACATTTCAAAAGAGGACCACTTTCAGAAACCACTCCTTTTCAACTTCAAAAATTCATAACTAATTCCATGAAGGTTCAAAAAATATGAAACGACTTGGATTAGATACCAATTTCATTTTTCTTCCTTTAAAAATTTACTGAATTTCTTTTTCGAAGAATTCTATCAGCTTCCCCAAAAATACAATCAACTCTTAAAGGTCACTTTAAAAGCCTCCTACCTTAAGTTAAAAATGCCCCTCAAATATATATGCATGCTGGCAAAATTTGATCGTGAGCTGTTGGGCATGCTCTAAGGTAGTATGCTCTAAAAGCGCCCGCTCTCTTTAAACCGATCCTATATTTAGGTATAAAAGTGATATGACACAGATTTGAAATGGATATGGAAGAAATACAAAATAGACTCCAAATGAAGTGTTGTTGCATTACAATACCACAGAGATAGCTTTTGGACTAAACATGGATTGGTTTTGTACAATATGCAGTCCATTTATGAACCCACTGACAACTTGACATTTTCACAATAAAATTTATAATTGGCCGGCAAAGAACCTTATTTTAAAATTATATATTGAATTCAACGAAATTAGTACTAACATCCGTCAAATTTAGGGGATTGAAGGTCACATTAACAACCCCTGCTTGTTCATTCTGCCAAGCCACCATGCTATTATTCGACTTCTGCATATCTCATTACAATTTGTATGTACTTTCAATATGCCTGACCTACCGTCACAAATAGGTGTCTAGGACTGTCATCTTCAAAAAATCATAACTAATTCATATTAACTCGGAAAATTACGAAACCACTTGTCAAACATGCGGGATGCATCTGTCTTTCTCTCAAAAATTAGAAACAAAATATCCCAATCATGCAAGCCCATGAAAATGGCTCATCACTCGTAAATGGTCGCTTTTAGAGCATACTACCTTACATAAGACAATTCACCCCTTTCGAGAATAGACACTGTAAGAAACAAAAAAAAATAAGTAAAAGGAGAGGGGAGTGGGAACAACGAAGAGAGTGATAAGGAGTTTTATAAATGTGTTTTTAAGGTGATTTAATTTGGAATAGGTTGGTTATTTTCGATTCTGCATTTGTGTAAAAGAATGGAGCTAGCAAATTAAATAGCGATGGTGTTGATATTTTAGAAAGTATCATTTATGGAGTATTCTAATAATTGCAATGCTTTTTCAAGAAGTTTTAGAGAAGGGATATGAGTGGTACCTCGAGCCCCTGTAGAGATGACTCTGAGTGGATTTACTTTCCAACCGCGATGGAAGAGTATATCAAGGAGACGGTGGAATTTCAGTACTTTGTTCTTTATTTTGTCATGGGAGAAACGGTCATTTGTGTATGTGAATTCAATGAATTGACTTGTGAAGTTTTATGAAGGGGTAGTGCGGGGTTGGTATTTGGTGTAAGTTCTTTAATATATAGGACATCTAGTTTGAATTGGGCAATGCACTAGCATCGGTGACCTTAACATGTGCAGGGTGATAACCATGGGGGTAATGTGTTTTCTTGGTTATTGTTGTTATGTGTGCTTACGTTCATTAGTATGGAGTTTCTTGTTTTATAATTAGATGAGAGTAATCATCTAATTTTCCATACTGCTTTATTATGTCTCTTAGTTCAGAGGGCTTGTATGTGATGATTAGTACATTTAAGGATGACATGTAGCTAAGTATCGGGCTTTGTAGAGTTACAAATTGAGCATGTTTTTGTTGGAACCGGTCAATTCCAAAGAAAAGTTGTTCACAAGCATTTCCCATGTATTGGCCAGTACGAAATGTTAATACATTAGTGATTTGTGAGTCTGAAATTTATATGTTATATAAAAAATTATTAGATAGTTCATTGTCTATGTCAGGGTTTATTGTCCATTAGGGAAGCGTTGTGCTATAATTAATAGGTTATTTTCGTTATCATATTTAGTAAAGTATGTTGTGAGGCATCTTACTAGACCTTTGTCGGGTCTCTTTGTAGGCCCACGCCAACTATCCTTTTGATAGTAGTAAGGAGTAGTGTGTCCAAATTCATATAATTTATATGCAAATTTGTACTCTTTTGTGGTTCCAATCTTTGCTAGTTTGTCAGCTTCTTCATTTCCATGTATGTTTGTATGGGCTTTAATTTTGTGAATTGTTGTATGTATTGTTCTAGTTTTGAGCATTGTAACAATATCTTCTAATATTATTTTGTAAACGTGGTTACGACGTACTGTTGGATGTTTGATTTGGGTGTTAATAACGTATATACAATTAAAGCAGTCGTGAAGATATTTGTTGGTTCTGTTGAGTATTTTTTAGGAATAATGCGTAAGGTTTTGTGAATGGCCATAGGTTCAGTTCTAAAAATAGTTTGAAGTCAGGGAAGTCTTTCAGATATTTAGATAGTTGGCTTTGTTGTGTTATATACTCTATATCCCACTTTTTCCAGTATCCAATGACCGTCAGCATGTTGTTTAGGTGGTTTGAATGAACCATCCCTGTAATAATTATACTATGCGTAAAATTTGGCTCTGGTGGGTGTTATAAAGTTGGATAATGTAGGGATATTTGTGGGGGCACATTAAAGTTGGTGTGATATGGAAGATTATTCCAGATGATGTTTTTATTGACTTTTGAATTATTTGGGGTAGGAATTATATTTTATACAAAGAATTGTTGAATTTGGAGGATTTGTAGGGTGTCAATGATTAGGTCTATGTTAATGTTGGACGTGTCATGGTAATGGTGAATGTAAAATATATTTATAGCTAATAATTTAGTGTAAGGAGTACTTTTAAGGATAGGTGATATGAGGGGTTCATCATATGTTATGGTGTCTAGGACAAAGTATACTGTGACATGTGTGTCAACAAATGGGCCAACGTAGGGAGATGGTTTTTGATATGGGTTTTTATTTGGAAGGACTACATTAATTGCAGAATGGAGATTACGTTTTGCAGCTAATCTTGCCCAATGTAGAGTTTGTCGAGTGAGGTCAATATTAGGAGGGTGAACAATTCCCATTTCTTTTCATTTGTATTGAAAAACAGTGCTTGGTGAGCCAAGTATCTTGTTTCTCTTATGGGGAGAGAAGAATTTTGTAAGTTGTGTTGAACATATTGTGGGGGAGGAGAAATATGAGTATGTTATATTATATGAAGAAATAAAGGAGTTGAGTATTGTTATGGGGAAGGTGCAATGAGGGGGTCTATATATTTTTGATTTGGTGTATTGTTTATGTGTATATCGTTGGTAAAGTAAAGCGATTTCAATTTTAAAGGATTGTGGTGGACGTGTAAGGCCATGATTACTGTAATTTGCTATGTTGTATTGCTGCCATAGCCATATTAATCTTGTGTTTGAAATAGTGGTGATAATAGTAGTATTAACTAGCCGATAGTTATATATGAGAGTGTTCATCAGAAGAGGAGATTGTATTGGTGTGAGTGATTGTCACGTTCAAGATTGCATTCATTAGTAGAAATATAGACATGAGGGAGTGGGGATTTATATGTCATCAATGCATTGTGTGGAACTAAAGTTTATTAAGGATACCGTCTGGTAGTAAGTATGTTGTAGTTGAGTGTAATATTGATACAAAGCGGCAATGTTACGTGGTATGCAAGTCGGGTGGTTATGTAGGAAGAAGTCTCGTTGTGGAATATATCCAAGGATAGAAGTTGCTATTGTATGGTAGCTTCCATTACAGTGGTAAGTGGTGAAAGTTTTTGATATTATATTTATCTTTGACTGTTTTAGTTTGGTGATTTAAAATTATAGAGATGGGGTATACTTTTGGGTTCTGGCTAATGTGGAGAGGGAGGGCGGCTTTGGGAGATTTGGAAGTGTATCTGTGATTGTAGTAGTTGATGTTGTTGATGAAAGTGTTATATTGTTTGTGATGTATTTGGCCAGAAGCGTATGAGGTTTGAGATGTCTTAAACAAGGGTTAAGACAATTTTTTCTACAATTTTTCTACATTGGGTAGCAAAAGAGTTGTTCTGTGATTTTTTATGCATTGCGTTCAAGTTTAGTGGGGTTTGATAGTATGTATGGAAATCTATAGGTGACATGAGGTTTGTACCGTTAGGCATTGTTATATGTTTGATTCTATAAATATTTTTGGTTAATAGTTTGTATAGGAGTTTGAGGAAGAAAGTGAAGTTAAAGTTGGCGACGATTGAAATGGATTGGGAAAAACCATTTTTTTTCAAGTTGGGTGGCATGAAGTTGAAAATTGTTTAGTGTGCTTTTTAGATGAATATTTCCTTTTTCTTTAAAAGAAATAATGTATGAGTGATGGGTGATCTGTTACAATGTGAGGGTTTTATTCTAGTGATGTTTTCGGCTCCCCCATATATGGTCAGGATTCTTTGCACGAGGTCATGGTATATTTTACCTACTCCACATGGGTAATTAAAAGAGTTACAGAGTTGTTCATTGATTCATCTAAGGTATGCAATTTTTAGTGAATTTTTTTTAAGTTCAACTAAGTTGTGTAGTAATTGAGCTATGACGTTAGTAGTGCACCAATGAAGACCACATATGGCTTTATGTATTACTGTAATCTTTTTGTCTAGGTTATTTTTATTGTAGGGAGTGAGTAAGGGACTGCATCGTGATTTAATGATCTAAAAGTATTTTTGAAGTCAATATATAAGAGTTGGATATCTTTGCTTGTAAGGCAAGCATCTTCTAGTGCGGGGATGCGTAGTTGGAGTTGGCGGGAGGTGCTTCTTTCTGATCGAAAAGGATAATATTTGATGGTTTGCACCTTAGTTAAAGAAGATTGATGTAAGAGTGCCAGTGAAAAGTTTAAATATAGTGTTGGCTAGGACTATTGGCCTGTGATTGGGAAGTATGGAAGGATTACCTTTTTTGTTTAGTAGTATGGTTAAACATGTTTTCCATGAGGCAGGGATTTGTTTTTATTTGTAACAATGTTTAAAAAAAAAAAAGAGTAAATTGTGGAAATTTTTTGGCATGCTTTTGATGGTTTATGTTGGGTATTTTGTCTGGACCCGGAGTTTTATTGTTTGCAAGGTGTTTTGGACACAACTCATATGTAGCTTTAGTGAAGTATGTGAGTAGTGGTGTGTTAGGGTGACCTCTTTTATTTAATGTAAGACCGTCTAGGTCATGCTAAGGATATTGCGTTACCCCGCATGTATGTATTGGTGAGTGATCTGGTTGATAATAACATATGGATACTCTAGGTTTTATTTATATTAGATTGTTGTGTGTAGATTTCGTTTGCAATGTCAATTGGATTGGTTAATAAGTCATTATTACTATTTGTAATACAGTCCGGTTCGAAAGGTGGTGGTGGAATGTGAACATTTCTATGATTTCTTAATTCATTAATGATGGGGGTGTAGTTGCCAGTTAGATGAGTGTTTAGATATGTACATAACCTTTCTAATGAGGTCGTATGTACGGAGGTGCATTTTCTATTTATTTTATAATTTTATTGAGAGGATACCACCTTCTTTAGTCGTATCAATTGTAAGGGATGGAGTAGGAGGGGCACTGCGAGTTAATAGTGTTGTTTTAGACACTTGTTGAACCACGTAATGGAGTGATTCGCATACCATTTTCCAATCTAGGGTGGAGAGTTCTTGTTGGTTGAGATTGTTTGTGAGGGTGTTAATTTGTAAATAGTTGTCTTCAAAGAATTTGATTGGAATTTTTCAATGTTATCTTTTGGAATGAGATTTAATATTCTTTGTGGGATAGGTTTGATTAGATGCACCGGGCGGGCTACTACTGTGTTAGCGGGTACATGAAGTGATATTGGTGAATGATCGGAATTGAGGTTGTTGGCTATATCTATGGTGGAAGAGAATAGTGATATATTTGATGTGCTTATGTAGTATCCATCAATAAGGCTTGTTTGTGAGTAATTTTGTCCACCTTGCGTGGAGTATAAACTATTAGTGGTAATAAATGATAATTAAAGGTTGTTTGTGAATTCACCCTAAACTGTGTCTTCTGATTGGGGAAGTGTAGTATTTTGAGAGTTTGTTTTGCCGATTAAGGCAATGTCTCTGTTAAAATCTCTGCATAGTATATGTATGTATGTTGGGTGGGTTTTCATCTGTTGTGAAATGACTTGTTGAATTGCGTAGATGAATTGTATGTCATAACCATGTGATGTTATGTACATGTGTATTAGAAGCCATGGTTTTAGTGGTAGGTTTTGAATTTTGATAATTTGTAGGTATGATGACATTGAAGCAAGGATAGGTATTTTGGTTATGTTTTCGGGATATGCATATGATTAATGTATGAGGATTTGGAGCCCACTTTGTCCTGGTGAATATCGTCTTCTTTGTTGGATTTGAATATGAGGTGTATGTATGTTGTTGAAGATTAGTTTGTATTGTGGAAAAAATCTTTGTATATATTTTGTGGATTTGTTATTTGTGATTTTAGTTTCCTGAATTGTTGAAATTGCAGTTTTCGATACGGTGGAGATTTGAGAGGCTTATATTTATTGACAAAGCATTCCATATTGTAATGTGTGTTTGGAGGTGAGTTGTCGTAGGATTATTTGTTGTGTGGGTTGTGGGTGAGTATAGCCAATAAGAGGATTTGTGCATTTAAAGAGTTTCTTGTAGAAGTTTGTGGGGGAGAAAGGGGGATTTTTGTTGCATTTGTTGTATAGTTGGTGTTATTGTATTTTGGTGAATAAAATTGTAGATTGTATTATGTAAAGTAGGTGATGGGTGGATGATGTTATGATTAGTATGTAAAAAATGTGTATAGGGGCGTGTATTTGAGATGTGTCTTTCCATCGGGTTTGTTAGGATGGCCATTTTGTTAAGTAATATTGATGTCAAATTTGTTATAGGTGTTTGTGTAAAGAAATTATCGTAGGTATCTAGTTTCAAGCCGATTGTTGTAATGAGAGAAAATATTATTCTTGGAAGTGGATAGTGTTGTATCTGTCTTAAGAAACGAGAGAGGTGTGGGTAGTTTTCTCTTGCTTCAAGGTTGGTACAGTGGTTTGTATTAATGATTGGAGAAATAGTATTTGCAAGATGTTGGTATTCCGCTTGAAATTTTATTGTGCATGGAATGAAGTATGTTTTGTATTTATTTTTGTGTGATAAGGAGTAACCATAGAATATGCTAGGCATTGGGCCCGGATTTTTTTCTATATCGCGACATAGTTGTAATAGAATATATGTGTTATAATTATGGTTTTGTATGAGAGGGTGTAAATAAGGTGTGTAATATTGTGTGAAGTTGTGATTAAATAAAGAAGTTAGATTGGTGTGTATGATATTGTATGTTAAGTTTGATTTGTCTATAGAGATGTGGTATATGGTTATATTTTTTTTGTTTGTGTACAATGAGTATTAAGAAGATGTTGATAATTTGAATTTTTTGTGTTATTATTGATTTTTTTTTCATTTGTATTGTGTAGAACGGAGATTTCTAGAACAAAATTTTTGTGTTAAAACGGGCTATTTACCAGTTCGAGGGGATAAGCTGTGGAAGACAAGGAAACAGAAAGTTCAGTTCATAAACGGAGTATAGTGAAGAACGGACAACGTTTCCGTTGTATGCTCCAGTTTGCAGTTCCGTTCCAGTATGTATTTCCGTTGAGAACGGACAATGTGGAGAATTCAAATTCCGTGCTAGAAGTATGGAGCTGCAATTTTGTTTTTTTAGGATCAGTTTCAATTCCAGGACGGGAGCACTCCATTTTAGGTCACTCCGTGGGGACACATACATACAATTAGGGTAAATATGAGAGGATGTGACTATTAATTTAGAAGTATAAATAGCTTGAGAAAGATGACACTTGTTGCGAACACCATCTAGAAGAGTTGGGTAGCCAGGGAAGCAAGAAAGCATCGTCTTTACTTAGATTTTAGATAGACCTTGCGTGAAATTGTAAAGAGAATGGAAGTATATAAAATTGGTGATTAAAATAATAAAAGTATAATTGAAAATAAGTTGTGTGTGTATAAAGCTTTGTGTGAGTGTATGCAAATAGCAATTGAATTAATAGAGAGATTGGATTGAGAATTAATTTGAATAAGAACTGAAGTATATAGAATTGGGCGAAGGTAAAAAGGAAGAAGAATAGAAGGAAGATTGAAGTATGTGAATACATTGAGTGAATATAATTATATTGATAGTGACAATAACGGAAAGCTCATTAGTAGTGATTCTCCTATTGTTCGATCCCACCTATACGGTGATTTAGCAATTATATACAACGACAATCTACATATTGTAATGAGGCCTTTAGGCCAAGCTTTCTGTAAAGTATTGTTTGTACGTGTAGTTATAATAATAGGTTTGTTTTTGGAATGTAATTGATGTTTGTGATTATATTCGTTTTTATGAAATGAGTATTTATGTGTATACAAGGTTGTAAATAAGTTTAGAAGTATTATGTAAAAGTGGTATGTTTAATATATTGATATTTGTCAAAGAGAATGATGAAGAAATAGACTTGTAGGAGTCCTATATTGGTAATGGAAAACATGAAGTAATGTAATCATAATTACAAGTACGTAAAGAGATAAAAGTTAGTATCTAGATGTAGCATTTTATTTTTGCTTGATGGCGTTGTGGAACAACTCTATTTTGGCTGGCTAGGAGAGTCAGAAGCAATAGTGGACGAGCGAGCAAGATTCTTTACTACCTGCATACTTTGGGAGAGTATAGTCTCAAGGTTTGTAAGGGCACCCCTAAGTTCTAAGTCAATCTTATTAGCATAGGCTTGGGCTTCATTATGCAGTTCTTCTTTGAGTTAACACATGTTAGATTGAAATTGGATACGAAGTTTGGAGCTCTGCTTTGACACAACGTCACCAACGAGGGATGAAAGCTCTTTTTTGTTGAGTGATGGTTTGGAGGAGGATGTTGAAGCTACATTGTTTTGCATAGTTTGTTTGTTCATGCACGAGCATTATTGATATCGAGGAAGCGAAGTTGTTTTAGTGTATCTTCACTTAGTCTAGCCCTGTTGTCCAGTGAATTGGAGTGAGGCTCAAATTCAATCCATTTTTATGTAAGGGTGTAGATTTTTTGATGTATTGTTTGCAAATTGAAGCATTGAGGCAATCGATGTTGGCGATGCCACTATGGGTGTTTCCTTTGTAACGGGGATAGTAGATGGAAGCTACCGTTTTTGAGCCAAAGTGATCATATATTCCTTAAGATGTTTGATCAATTGCTTTTGTAAGATTCAAACCTTTCGCCAATAACATGAGACAGTTGCGTTTGACTACCTCATCCCGAGAGAGTTGGTCTGGGTTTTTGGTGACTAGTTGAAAGAGTTCTCCAAGTGCTGCAATCTTGTGACGTTTGATCTTAGCAAGTTGCTTAGGTGAGGTAGTTGTCATCCATCTAAAGGTTTTGCTCATGGGTTTTTGAACTTGTGTAAGTTCAAATTTGAAACCACGTTTGAAGCTTTCTTCTACCACATCTTTGAACAAGATATGTGATTCAACATTTCGGATGGATTCACTATTGATCTTGATGGAGATTAAATTGCTGGAAGCAATGGGATCAAAAGGTTTACACACGTTGGCAACGGTTAGTTTATCGTCATCCACTGTGATGGCAAAAATTCTAATACCTTTGAAAAGAGCAATGGCATTTGATGCAAGATTTTAGAGATGGATCTTAGCCATACTGACCATATCATGTTGCTTTTAGGGTTGTGGCATAACATGGCGACTGGTTCTGTGATGTTACCAATAGGAATCTTCATTGTTTGAAAATGCGACAGAAATTTCATAGCTTGATCCTGGTTCAATGGAGAGGTTGGTTTTTTCGAAATGTAGCAAAATATTGTAGTCAAGTGAAAGGTGGGTGTGTGGATGTACGTCTATATCAAAAGGTAATTAAGTGAGGTTGAACTATTGGCCTTCGATGTGGTTAGTACTTGTTGTGGGCCAAAGTTTATGTAGTATCCTTGGGAAAAAAGTTCTTGCAAATTTAAGTTGTGTTGCTTGTAGTTTGTTAATGCCCGATTCGATCAAAACAACAAGGGGAGTCCTGTTTGGTAGGGCCGGGACTCCGTATTCGTAGGCTATGGTTTCCATTGTTGAGAAACCATACCAAAAATCAGAATGTGTTGCTTCTTTGAAGATGGTAATCGTGGTAGTGTTGCCTTTGGCTTTCTTTTGTGTAAATTCGATCTCGTCAAGTGTACCTTGCTTATTGGACAACATAACATCTTCCATTTTTGTGTTTAGTGTATATGTAGCTGGGCTTGATAGTAACGACTTCGGAGGCGGATGGGACATTACTTCTATATAGAGTTTAAAACAGATGTGAGTACAAAATAAGTTTACATAGTAGGTGCTTATTAATAAATGTGCAATTTTGTGTATTGAGAGATATAAAGAAACGTTTCTTTTATCAAGGTGGTGATGTTTGTATGTTTTTAAATGAGTTTTGTTATTATTATTTATTTTTATACAAAGGTTGTGGTGTTTTGTTAATATTTTATAGCATGATTGCTTTCATGAGTTACTAGATGTGGAATTGCGATTGTGTATACCTGGTTTAGTAGGGAGAGTGTTTTATATTTAGTTTGGTATAAATATGTTTTTAGAGATTCATGATGGTTTTTCGTGTGGATTATGTGATGGTAACAGCCCTTTACTAGAAATTGTGAAAGCCCTCCTAGAAGTATAGATCTTCTGAGCGTTACTTGGATTTCAATATCTGTATAGAGTGTATTAGTTATTTTTACAAATTGTTGTGTGGGATGCAATGTAAATAAGAAAAGTTGGTAAAACTTACCTTTCAGATGAATTGTGGCATTGTGTCGTGTTGTGTTTGGTGAGGCGTTTCCTAAAGTTGGGGAGGACTCTTTTTTTGTAGATGGATATCTTTGAAGTCTGTGTTGCTGCGGTGTCCTCGTATTTTGGGAGGTTGAACTTCTTCTCGGATGCTGCAATGTGTGTGGGACGATCTTTGGACAGATCGAGGCATTTAAATTTCTTTTGTGAGTCACTCATGCAAGATATGTGTCGTTGATGGTTGGATGGGAGAGTTGGTAGAAGAGTTGTTGAGTAGGGTCACGCAGATCTTGAAAATGTCTGAGGAATTAAATCATATCTAGGTCGGAGTTGTTTTCGTGAAGGTGGTTGTTGAGAGTGATGTCGAGGTTTATTCTTGATGCAACTCACTCTTGTTGAATGTGGCAAGTTTGAACTCTGGAGATGTTGTGAATTCTTTGAAAAAAGAGGATGTTCATGTTGAGCAGGTATAATGAGTAGTAAGAGTAAACTAAACAATTGTGAGTAAAGGTTTGGATTTACGTAAAGGATATTGTTTGAAGGAGTTATTTGTGTTTTTTTTGTTGTAGTATTAGCATGGTGTTGATGCAATTGTGTTGCCATAGTCTGTAATAAATACAAAGAGGGTAGGTGGATAAGTACGTACTATATAAATGTAGCGTTGATGTAGTTTTTTTATGAAGTGCGGCGGTGAAGTGTTGTTGCTCAGTATTTCGATGTAGCTAAATAGATTATTGATGTATATCGAATGTATAGAGTTCGGTGAAGTGTGATATTTGAATATCTGAGTTTGGTGTTGCGTGTGGTGTAGGGGTTGATAAACGCAGCGTAAGGTAGTAGCTATACATCACAAGTCCGGTAGCAATTCGTGCAAGTTTAGATGATGAGCTTGGAGCTGGAGCTGTTGAATGTGGTGTTGATCCTTCTCTAGGAGAGATGGCTATTGATGTGCGCAATATTGGTTGTATGTGGCGAAGCTTATGCAGTGTGGGTGATGACTTTGGCTTGTTTGTGAGGATTAGATCACTTGTACCCATTGTCTATGTTTTTTTTTATAATTGTGATGTTGCACTCTACGTGGTATGTGAAGCAGGCGGTATGAAATTTGATGCTGCTCACAACAGGTAATTATAGGACCTAGGTGCAGGGCTGAGTGCTGCAATCGGTGTTGATTTAGGTGTGGTTTTCCGGGGTCTTGCTTCTTGATTTGCAAATTTTGGAATGCTCCGTGCAGGTGCTAGAATTCGTACTTTCGGTGGTGGGATTCATGCTGTAGGTACTGGAACTCGTGCTCCAACTTCATGCTATGGGGGTCCAACTATTGGGCACTCTTGTCTTGTTGGTTGCGGTGCAAATGTTGAAGGGTCTAGTGTAAATGTCGGGAATCACGTAGAATGAGTTTATCTGTGCTCTTCAAAGATTGGCAAAGGCAATGTAATATTCGGTGGTCACTGTTTGAAAAAGGATGATTGCCACTTGCGACCAAACGTTGTCTATATTGGGTTTGATGGGTGCCCTACAAATTTTGAGGGACGTGGTGCGGATAGCTATAGTCGCAGTGTTGTAGCTGATCTGCAAAACGCAAGATTGAATAAGTGCAATGCAGGGCTCGGTGTTGCTCGTGTTGTGGTTGGTTTGTTATGTCGAGTCCTTCTTGATTCAGCAGCTTGGGGTGGTTGTTGCGTTGAACGAGTTGTGAGTCGTCGTTGGCGGTGCGTGCATTGGCTGGATATTGTTGATTAAAAGGACCTCGTACTGATAGTCATGGTCATGGTGAAGGATTTGATTTCCATAGCACAACTTTGAGCGGGTGGGATGCAGGAATTAGTGCGGCTCGTGTTGTGGGTGGTGAATTGTGTCGTACAAAGGCTTGGACTGGATGTCGCGTTGGTCCACTTGTGAGTCACCGTGCGCAGTGAACGCGCTCGGTGAGTATCTTTGATTTGGGGGACGGGGTACTCATGGCGATGGTCGCGGTGTTGGATATGGACTTTCGAACGTCGTTTGAACGAGTGCGATGCAAGGTTTGGTGCTACACTTGTTGTGATTAGTATGTGGGGTGAGGATCCTTTTGTGATTGGCGGCTTGCACTCGATGTCTCGTTGGGCCTGGTCTAAGTCGCCGTTGGTGATGAAGGTGCTGGATGGATTTCGTTGATTGAGTGTCGATACATGCGCTGGGTGGGTGACCATGGAGGAAGTATTCTCGGTGAGTATTGGCGAGTGGCGCTGAAAAAAATGCGTTTGATTACAAGCTTGGGTTAGAGAGTAAGGACAAGGTACAATATCACAAAAACAAAAAACGAATAAAATAAAGAATTTAAGAAAATATTGTAGGGTCACCCTTGGAATAAGAGCCGTCATTGTGGTGATTCAAAGTGTGCAAGTGCGGGAGCGCTCGAAGTTTGTTTGGATGCACAAAGATTCACCGTGATTCTTCTAAAATCAGAATACATTCTCATGTGTACAATAACCGGTCATCCATGTTGGCAAAAACATCTCTCTATGAAATTAGTATGAAATGAACATGTTTGTTTTTTTGTTTTGTTTAGAAATTTATATCTCATGGAATCGGTGTCCCCGGGGGGCGTATTTAGTACCGTTGGAAAGTTCTGGACGAGGAGGGGCGTACGGAATGTCTTTGGATGTGCAATGTGGAAGTTATGATTTATTTATATTAAATTGAATTGAAAACTTAAAGAGTTAAGAATTGCATGACCTTCCACAAGACCTTAACCTCATATGAAATAAAGATACTTGATACATTGCATGACCTTCATCAAGACCTTTTCATAGAGACTAGATAAAGATCCTATAGATGGAAGACATTTAGATCCTATGCACAGTAGATATTAGATCTTATACATGGAGGACATTAGTCTTTACTCTTAAACGTCAAGGACTGGAGGTAAGGCCATTAGGCATATTTTTTAGAGAATATTAAAGAAAAAATGAATTTTACTAAATCATTTGAGGCCAAAATTTAACTATATATAAATCATGAAAACCCTAATCTATAGCATTGGATTTAGGATGGAAGAATTGCAAATCAAAAAAGAATTGAGATTTTGAGACACTCTTGTTGGACAATGTCTAGAGTTGCGACTACGTACTCTAACGCAATTTCGAGGGAAAATTTAAAATTTAAAATTCAAAAAAAAAATATATGTATACATACATATATATAAATATGTGTGTGTGCATTTTAGGTCGCTTTTGTCTATTCCAGCGACTGTTCATACAAAGTCCAGCAAAAGTAGTGGTTTTTTTTAAAAAAAATTAATATTTGCTTTTCATGAAAATTTTGATGGAATTGCCCATCAAGTATAAAAAATTATAATTTTGTGCAGCTTGTCCTACTACATTGCTTTGGACGTTTAAGGGTTAAACTAAAAAACATCTAAGAAAGCAGCTCTGAAAGGAATCTTACTATTCAAACACCAAAAAGTGCACTATTAATATAAATAACTAAATAAATAAAATCATTGTCCACCTACTAGGTAGCGCAAGAGCATATGCATGGTGAGAGATAATTAATTAATTAATTAATTAATATTTATCCTCAAAATGTGGACTAGCTACTATAGTCGTTGTAGCAAGCCCTACACAACAATGTTTTCTGTGAAGATTTCAATTCTTTGTTCAATTTTCATTTCTTCCACACTAAATCAAATCCGGTTGTTATAGATTTGCAATTCCATCATCATTATCCACATAGAATATTGAAGAAGAAAAATATTTTACTAAACTAATCATTTGACGCAATTTTATTTTGTTTAATAAGCCCAATGGGCCTAGCTTCACGTCTAAGGGTTAAAAAGTTGTTTGTTTTGTTTGTTTTGGATCGATGGCAAGAATTCTCCAATCGAATATCCATTTGAAGCATTTTTGGTAGCATTGGAAAGTGCTCAATCAGGAGGGGTGCAAGGATTTTGTTTGGTGGCCTTTGGATTTATACTACAAAAAAGAAGGAATTTCAAAGTATTCATGCTACAAAAATCTAGACAAATTAGAAAAATAAAAAGTAAATGAGACTTCAAGACAATTGCTACAACTACCACTTCTAATACATTTGATTGATATCATATGTGATACTAATTCATTCTACATTGGTTGTGGCAACAACACATGTTATATGTTTTTGATCTACAATGAAATCTCCCAGACTACGTGCATGCCAGGGACTTTTTTGTACCATTAGAAAGTGCTCAATGAGG
>CAXARX010000388.1:0-14397 GCA_963971425.1 Bryoerythrophyllum caledonicum | reverse complement strand
CCTGCGAGGGCCGCGTCCCGAGGACCATGGACTTGAATCGCAACTCTCGCTGCGGCGGGGCGTTTTTGGATGGATGCACGAGCAGCAACAGTTGGGGGTGTGCGCGCGCACTCCTCCAGTCCACGGTTACTCCATGAGGTGTCGCGCGAACTCCGTGGGACTGGCGGCTTCGGTTTGGCTGCGGCGGCTAGGGTTTAGTTGCGGCGGCTAGGTTTTGGGTGCGGTGGCTAGGGTTTGGGTGCCTGGGTGTGGCGGCTAGGGTTTCAAGTTGTGCGGTGATGTGCCGTACCAAGGATTTAGTGCCATAATATTAACTTCACATTGACTTCAATTTGTGTGGTGTTGGTGTAATTATTTCAGTTGAACGAAGGTTGACCTTACTAGTTGTAGACTGCTATATGTGTATTCATTCAACTTTGCATTTTTGTACATACTGAAGTTGGTGTCCTCATTTGTGTATTCAGATATTGGTATTCACCTAACTCTATCGTAACTCTGACTGAACTTCAATCATCATGTACCTATCCCTGAGTTCCCTCTATGCAGAATTGAAACAAAGTTAGAAGCTTACCAAATTCGCTAAAATCTCCTCGATGTGCAAATTTCCTTCAATCTACATGATACACAAAGTTGACAGAAATTAGTGAATGGAGTAAAAATGCACATGTCCTTAAGGTTTCGAATGCAAGAGAGCTCACCTTAGAAACTGGGAAGAGAAATGACCTCCAGATTTGCATAGAAACCTTATATCCATGTTGGAACCTTGTGCCTCAAGTTTACGAGTCAAAGTTTGACTTTTGAACTTTGAACCTTTTGCTTTGTGTTTAAACTTTTTACATATTATATTAAAATTTTGGGGTATATGTAATACGATGATAAGTAGGAGGTTTTATCGCATAGTTTATCGTATAAATTTTATGCATGTGGTGCAGGTAAAGTGGGAAGGGTTAAAAAACATGTTCAACAACAACGGAATGGTGATTAAATGTTGAACGCCATCAAGTATCAGTGCGTATACCGCTAACACCTGCAACGTATTTTGAGGTACACATTTATTTTTTCACAAGTTTAAGTTTGATCGTTGATTAATCTTCTATACTATGTTGCTTGTAGAATAACCTTTATGTGGATGTACAAACCTTTTTTTTATTAGCGATTGTAATAAGTTCCAATGGTGTCGGTAATAGCAAGTAGACAACATGGTTCATTTTCTTCCCTAAGTTCAGTGGATTCCCTTCGTTTCAGTTCACTTGGATTCAAAAAATCGCATCACACATGATCTAGATTTGTTATCATCTTGTCAGAAATGATATAAGTTCCATTTACACCAATGTTTAGGCATGCAGTTGAGGTGTAGCATAATTAACCCCTACAGGATCAAGTGTCCAAAATGGGCTTTTTGAAAGTTCGGTCAAGTTCCTATGGTGTCAATTTCCACCATTTCTCTTTGAAATTTTTTCTATAGAAAGGCATTACGAAGACTTTAGTGGGAAATCAATTTTTACCTAAATTGGACATTTGATCAAAACAATTTAGGGTTTTGAATTTCAAATGGGGAAAGCAGGCAAGTCGAGCACGTCCATAAACTTTTGCTAGGACACTCTGTTGAATGTGAGATTTTTAGTACTTGCAAGTAATATGATTTCCCTTGATGTTGTCAAAATAAGTTCTTGTTTTTAGCGAAAAATAGCTTACCAACCCAAGTCAAACATTTCACACATTGTGAGTCGGTGTTGGGCACGGTACCAAAAAAACTTCTTGTTTTCCAATTAAAACCTAGATATCTTTTTATATTTCACTTTTTATTTTTTCTACAACATTATGTGGTGTAAACCTTCTTAATGACGATTTGGATTACCAATCTAAAACATATTAAGTTCACAAAAAATTACACTGTGAATTAACAACTTCCAAACTTCCACTCCTTGCACAGTTGTTTTGAATATGCTACACCCATTCTCTACCTCTGAAAATTGGTGTACAAGGAACTAACATCATGCTTAACAAGATGGTTATGGATTTAGACCTTGTGTAGTGCAAAATATTGACACCAAGTGAAGTCAAAGTCTGCTGATCCAGATCCACTTCATGCAGGGAACAAAATGAACCATTTGCTTGACTTCAAACACTATAATTTTTCAATCTGTGCGGTCAAAGTTTATGAAATTTTTTGAGTATGTTATTGAATAAGTCTTAATTGAAAATCCTACGGTCAAAAGTAGAGATAAAAGTTATAGTTTCCTTTTTTGTTCATTGCGCTGGAATCCAACAATTTTGAAGTGTTTTTGGTGTAAAACTGTCATTGTATCTTTAGGGATAAAGACTCCGTGCAAGGAGTTCTTGCTCTACAAATTCTTAATTGTTTTATTTCAAAGTTGTTTTAACAAAAGGTCCAATATCATCATCATATTTTGAACTGTAAATATGTGTTTAGAAACATATCTTTTATCAGATGAATGGTGCTTTAAAGTTAACAATTAGTACATGTATTTTGACTAATGTGCAGCCTTAATGTTTCTATTTTTTGAATAGTGATAATGGAGAGCCGCACGATTCAGACTCCTTTGATACGGCCACACATCAAAAGGGACAATATGCCTTCTAATAGCTCTGTGGGGGCCCGATTAGTACGAGCAGCACGTGCAAGGCAAATTCAACAGAGATCTGTTGGGATCACAACATTTGAATTGGAAAGGGCAGTAGAATTGCTTTGAGAAAGAGGAGATGTGGTGGGCTTAGCAACGAGGGAGCATGCATTCAAAAGTGGCATGGAATTGAATGGGTCAAAGTTGTTCCCATTCGAGATGGCGGTGCGTATCACTAGGGTAGATGATGCATTGCATTGGACCGGAGAGATTGTAGGAGAACGCCTTGGCATGTGTGTGGGCTTGATCATTCGTTGGCATCGATCTTTGCTACGTGTAGTGGCTGTAGAACCTGATTTCACAGGTGTCCATGGTGACATTGGATCACAGATAGCACCTACAGAAGTGATGGCCCTAGAATTTGATTTTCCTGAGTTCATCAACACACCAGGATTCACCTAGAGGTCTCGACGCAGTAGTCATGCTTCAAACGCCATAGATGAAAATTCGCCGTTTTCTCAATCTACTCCCTCAAATATCCAAGATTTGCCCCATGTAGACGGATTTGCTTATGTTAGACCAGCACATCGTCCATATTCTATGCAAAATAGGAGAAGGAGAGATTCAAGGGAGCCATCATTGACAGAAGCTGCACCATCTAAGGTATCGCTTAGAAGCGTGCAAATTGCAATGGCACAAGGAGGATGCAAACGCAATTGTTTGAGGGACGTTCCAGCAAGGTATGTATTGGACATGCGATATAATGCATGGGGTAATGAGTTTTCAATCCGAAGTACGTGGCTGAGACAGATGTTGGTTTCTTTTTACACAAGGACGGAAGGAACTCGTCGAGACAAGTTTGTAACAAAGTTAGATGGGAAAAAAGTTTGCAATGCTTGCTACGCTCTTGGGGTTGGATATTCACAGAGGCGTTTTAAGCAATTGAAGAAAGACTGTCTAATATATGGAAGAGTGACAACGATTCACGGCAATACCCTTTCAGATCCGATAAGAGAGAGTAGTAGAATGTCTGCAGCAGAGGCTTGCTTTAAATCGTTTGTCGATGAAGCTGGTTGTCCTCAACCTCATCGTTGTATACGCCGTAAAAGTGACAACGAAGTGGTGCCTCTCATTCTCCTTCCTATGAATACAGCCAAATTTGATGTATTCAATTACGTGAACGAGGAGGTCAAGAGAATTTGTAATGGAGAAACCATTTCTATGAGTTCGTTCCGGAGGATGTGGCGCATCAAGTATCCCCACGTTCAAGTACCTCCATTCTCGAGATTCTCAAAGTGTTATCATTGTTGGGAGTACAAATGTGCCATGGAGGGAACCACCAATGCGGATGCAAGGATAAAGATAAAGGAGTTGTTTATGTTGCATCTGTGCAACCAGATGGAAGAACGTAGGCATTATTGGATATTTAAGAGGTCGTGTTATATTAGCCCTGAGTTGTACATGTGCATCATCGTGGATGGCATGGACCAAAACACGACCATGGTACCGAGGATGCGTCAGACTGTAAAGAACATTGAACACCGGTTTGTGAAGACCCATCTGTGTGGTGCTCTTGTACATGGGATTGGTTTATATTGCGACATGGGGTTCGGAGCTCACCACAAACATGATAGCAACCAAGTAGTGAGTACATTGTTGTACGTGATTGGAGATGTGGTGCGGAGGAGGGGCTTTTTGCCACCAACATTGCGAATTCAGGCCGACAACTGCATGCGTGAGAACAAAAACATTTATATGTTTGCTCTATGTGCTACATTGGTGGGATTGGGGTTTTTTCAGGAGGTGGAACTATTTTTTCTTATAGTGGGCCATACACACGAAGATATTGATCAACGTTTCAGTTGTATATCAAATACGTTGAAGAGGTCAGACGTGGACTCGTTGAAGGAAATGATTAGTCTTATAGAACGAGGAACATCTTCTACGGAGGCATTTGTTAGCGCCCGGCTGCAAGAGAATGTATGGGATTTGAAATTGTTCATACTCCTCACTTACTGACAGGTCAGGATTCATTGGTGGGCATAACATTTCCGCACCACATGCGATTCTATATGGACAATCGAGAAGGGACTTGTGAGGTTCGAGTACAACACAAGCATTATTGCAAGGATCCATGGGGACCGGAGGCAGGGACGAAAACTTTGAGGTCGTTGCCAAATAGGGATGAACGACCATTGTTTGCGGAAGTATTTGCAGCGGACGAACGGGAGTTGAAGGCGTTGGATGACTTCATTGCATATAAGCAAAGGTGCATTCAAAGGTTGCAACATGAGGACAAGAAACGTGAGGCAAAAGTAGAGGCTGAAAGATTGAAACTCTATTTAGCTCAATTTCCACACAAAGACCGTAGCAATGAGCATCGTACCACACCGTTTTGGCCTTCAGAGTTCTCCATCTCCGGGCCTACAGGGAGCGCATCTTTGGATGTAATGGATGGTGCAAGTGAAGAAAATCGCGAGATAAATGTCGTAGAGCAGGTAGTGGCCATGCTTCCAAATGCCGAGGCTCGAGGATACTTTGGTCGTCGTAGAGGAAGACCCTCTAATCAAGCAGTGCGTAGGGCACAACAAACAGAGCGCAACTGTGTTGAGGAACGCGCCGAAGAAGGAACAATGTATGAAGGTAATCATGACCCATTTCCACCATTCAATCCACAATCTGATATCCGTTGTGGACAATTTGTAGCGTTGAGTGTTGATCGAGCAGAGATAGAAGGCGGTGTACCATTCTATGTGGGGAAAGTGATTGAGGAAGGAAAAAACCGATGGAGACTTAAGATAAAGGTTTGTTGGTATTCGCCCATCATCCAAAGGGGGGTTGCTGATGGACATGGGTCTTCTGCACAACGGTATGCAAATTGCATGGATTCATTCTGGGAGCCATCTGGAAAGAGCCATAGTTGGGTAGAGAAAGATGCATGCATTTTTTCATGGGTAGACACACTGGAAAGAACCATGTCCGGGGCCAACGGGTGGAGAAAGCGCAATGTATTTGGAGTGTAGGTTGAAAGTAGAATTCGCATTCTTCAATCGGCAAAGGCTCACATCCTACAATATATTGCAGTGCAAACCGAAGCTATCGATGACGACCGTTTGCAAGCAGCCCTAAATTCTGTGGAGTAGATAGTGTGCTTTTATGAGAGTATAGTAGTTGTGTATGATAATTGATATATAGTGTATGTGTAAGAGTAGTATATTCTAAGGGTGATGTAAGACATTATGTCATTAATCCTATAGAGTAAAGGTAATTTTACTATTGGTGCTAAGTCCAGATGTAGAAGAATCTATATTTAGTTTCCACCATTGTATGCATTATATACTACGTAGAATATTTTTTTAATCAACTGCCAACCCTTGCATAAACTATGTTTTTTTGTGATTACGCCTGTTTGTATACTACAATCCTTCAAATCTATCTTTGTAATATTGTGAAACTATATTAAATACAGATTTATCTAGTATTAACGAGGGGTCACCAAAAATTAGTTGAAAATGCCAAAAAATCACTTCCAATATTAACAACCATGATTGTACATAATATTGTTGTAGAAGCTCAATTTTTTTTCTTTAGAAATCATTTTTTTTCATTGATTTTTTTTTTTTTGCAATTTTGGCACTTTTGTTCGCAATGGCCGCCGTTGTACCCAAGTGCACTTTTATATGGCCAAGTGCATAATTGCTTAATTGCGTGTTAAAAGTAAAAGTATTAAAGTGAAAATGTAAAAGCTTCTGAAAATGTAGATAAGCTTAGCCGGATTTAGCTGGAGGATGACCACCCGATCTTCTGGCGATCGTATAAGCTTAGTCTCTTAATGAAAATTGATGTTCAACTTGGTGTTTGGAACTATTGGCCGCCGACTTGATTGAACTCTTCAACGGTGAGTAAGCTTGCGCTAATGTTATGTCATCAAAGGACATCTTTGGCAGCTAGATAGAAAAGCTGATGTGTGGGAATTGCGGATTGGTTAATTGCAAGACCATATTGGATTGATATTCCATGCCAATGCCAGAGGAGTTATTAGATGCGGTGGAACATGCTAGAGTATTTAGTGCTCTAGACTTGCGGTCCAGTTATCACCAGTTGCCATTTGATGGTGAATAACTTGATGAAGATTGCATTTTGAAGAGTTCATCAAGATGAGAGAGATCAACTTTATCATTGTTGACCGATTTATTGTTTTCTAGATGTTACAATGCTACATTGATAATGTCTTCATCTATAGTAGCGACCCAAAGAAGCATGTAAGGCATCTACATGCGATGTTTGAGCTATTACGCTAGTGGAAATTGCCCTTGCACCATGGCAAGTGTAAACTTTGAATATTGAGAATTCAGAGCAATATTGACATAGACAGACATTGAGGAAGGAAGAGAGTAAATTGTTTCTTTTTTCTTGAATTAACAATAATAAGAGTCCAACTACTCATCCTATGAGACAGTGGCTCTGGCGGCACTTTTGGCCATAGTACACTTCCGGCCCTATTTGTAATATTGGCAATGATTCACTTTGGTGACCAACCATCAACCTTTGAAGTGGCTCATTGAGTCTAACAAGCTCACCGGCAAGCTTACATAGTCGGCTTTGTTCTTGCAAAAATGTGACTTTTAGTTTGTTGGCAGACCGTCATCACAAACTTGGATGTGGATGGATTGTCTCACAATTCAACTCCGTCAAAAAAAAATATGAATGATGCAAGGTGGCATGGAGACTTTGATAGAGAGCGAGTCTTGGATGGCATGCAACAGCCTACTTGATGTTGATATTGAATTCAGCAACTACATTGCATGATCTAATGAATGATGAGGAACGGGACAAGGCCCAAGTTATTCACGATGTGTGGAAAGACATTTTGTTCTCGCACAAGCTGCAACAATAGACATTTTAGCCAATTCTTTTTGCTATAGAGCGTGATTGACTTGGACATCAAATAATGAGATTCTGTTGGAAGAACAACTTCAAATTCCAGTGTAGGCAAATTGGGAGTAGACATATAGTTTTCACGTTGGACCAGAGGGCTTTGTTGGTACAACAATTGTCCAAAGACCATTGTTGTGTAAAAGAAGGCCGATAACGACAACAAATCAAGAGTCCTAACCCATCAAATAAACAAAAAACATACACTAAAACAAGTATACGTAGTACACCCTCAAGGAACAAGTATATAATCACTCACGTGGTCAAGCGTCTTGCACTCCACGAAGGGTCAATCAACGAGTGCAAGTAGTGTAAGAGAATGCAGAGCCTTCACTTATGATAAACAATCACTTACAAGCAAAGGTAATCACTAAACCCTCTCAAACTCACTTACAAAGCTTGACTTGACAAAGTCATCAAGTCAAGGACATGTGCGGCGCTATACGCACACACATAACCCTACGTGGACGGAAATCATCCTCGGATGAATGCGGCGCGCCGCCGTTCGTTTCTAAACATTTGTAGATTAGTAACAAACTAATCTACTTTAAAACACTACGATGCAGAGAGGCCCTACACAGCCATGTCCCGTGACAGTTGTTGTGTAATGAAAAATTGATAACCACAATGGATCAAGAGTCCTAACCAACATCAAATAAACAAAAAAAAAATACTAAAACAAGTATACGTAGTACATCTTCAAGTGTCTCCCCCAGCGGATAAAGAGACCATCTATCCAACTAGGACCTAACAACACAAACAAGACTAAACGCACAGGGATGTCGCAGCAACAATCGTATGCATCCAGTTAAAGATGTTGCTTGTTGCCGAATCAATAAGTATATGGAGAAGTAACAAAGAGAGGGTAGGCCGAGTGCAATGTGAGCTCCACCTTTAATCGGCTCAAACAACTTTGTTGCCAATCCCTTCGTTAATCTTCACGTTGCCTATCTCTGAATTGAAATGAGAAACTCCAATTGGATGGCAACTCACCACACAGTGACAAGTCCACGAGGAATTCAACATGTTTCATAAAGTAAACGTGGCTCGAAGACCTCCGACAACAAGGGCAAGTCCAATCCCTGGGCGGTAGTATAGGAAGAGGCGGCGTCAAGCAAGCCATATGCCAACCACGCTAGCAATGGTCACAAAACAACACATGGTAGCCGTATTCATCTTCTCACCACACACAAAACATGGAAGGCCGTCCGGCACAACGGCCAACTCCGGATGAATGGAGCCATCAATGGATAAATGACAAGGAGCACATTTCTTAGAGTGTCCCTCACACTCTCGGCCATCCTTGCCTTCTAGCAACAAGATGCCACTGGGCAACACATCCTTCATGCGAAGAACGGTGCGCCTAGCCTTGACGTCCAACGTTGTGGACACTTCATGCTAGAGATAAACGTAATCCCCTATGGAGAAACGTCATAACCAAGGTTTGTAGGCACCACTTTGAATACGAGCGTATCGTAAGATGTCACGGTCTTGAGCGATGGACAAGTTCTCCAAGGTCATGGTCATGGCAAGCTTGAAGAACTCCGCTCAATTTCCTAAACAATGAGCCCACACCTTTGGATCGTCCAAATCCACAATCGGAGCCAATTTTTCTCGAATAAAACTTGGTAAAATTGGCTCCCGCCTACACAACAATTGATACGGGCTGAAAGCAGTCAGTGAAGCCTGCCGGCTAAATTGGCATCTCATGGCGATCCATGGTATCATCATATCTGAATCACGGTGGCCACGCTGAAGTAATCCATAATTCCGCAGGCCCCGCTTAATGGTATGAACCACACGCTTTGCCAAACCGTCTGCTTCCGAATGATCCTAAGAAGTGGTGCGGTGGTCAATCACAGCCTTGGTACACAAAGCTTTGAAAGCCCCTAGGAACTCACGCATCTGATCTGTTAAACCTTAGCTGGGCTCCAAAACGAGCCAACACCTGGTCGAGGAATGCCCTGGCCGCCAACTCTGAAGAGTTCTACGGAAGAGCCTTTAGCTCAATCCACTTGTTGAAATGCTCTACCATCACCAAGACATACTTGGCTCCGCTTGGAGTCACGATAAGTGGACAAACAAAGTCCAAAGACCACCGGTATCCTAGTTCCATAATAGGCAAAGGCTGCAACTGTAGTGAGAAGGTGTTGAAGCTGGATCTAACCCAATCACATACTTCACACCGAGAAATATACGTGGCGACCTGCTGATACATATCCGTCGACCAATATTGGCTGCGCAACATTGAACAAGCCCGTCGCAAACGAAAATGTATTAGGTCTTTGTGTACTTGCCGTATCAGCAAAGACCTCTAATTTGGCTTGGGAACTATGCGTCTAGTCCCATCTAGCCTCACCCAAAATAGAAGTCCGTACTCCCAACGGAATATTGTTGTTTGGTGTTCAACTCGATTACGCTCCATAGCAGAAAGAGTTGGGAGGAAGTGTCCCATGTTGTAGCTTGTGCAAGACTGGATTGTCTTCCCACACGTCGCTAACAACTTGGGTTCTATCCGGTTCCTTATCTGTTGCCAAATCAGGCAACGTTGATGCAGAGCCAAACATTAGTGTGAAGTAGCCGCTGCATGCCACCCGGGACTGACTCCCTATCACAGTCCCTGTGCCACCTGGCACCAGTCACATCCTCCTCCGGGATTGCGAGATAGACCATCCGCATCCAAGTTTGTGATGTCGCCCCAATGTACAACCTTAAAGTCATACTTCTGAAGCAACAAAGCCCACCTGGCGAGCTTGCCCGTAAGCTTGTCAGATTCTATCAGCCACTTCAAGGTTGATGGTTGACCACCAACGTAAAACGTTGCCCATATTAATAGGATCCAAAACGGGCTATGGCCCAAACCATGGCCAAAGCCTCCCCCTCATAGGATGAATAGTTCAACTCCACGTTGTTGTTGCTCTTAAATGCTTTGCGAATTAAGTGGAAAAATATTTAACCAAATTGCCGAAACTAGATAAACTATATATTTATAGATTTTGTCATTACATTGTTAGACATCAATGGGGAGTGGGGCTTGGAAAAGCCACCATTGAAGGTTGTCCATGCATGGAGGCTTCGGTTAAGAACCCCATGGCCTTGGAATGAAGCTCCATGGTCATTTAAAATCGCTATGTATAATAATATGTGATTTCTTGCCAAAATTTAATTTATTGTTATTTTGGATGCCGAACGGCCTTTTCTCACTTTAATTATTTATTCGACATGGAGGTAGAGGTTCACCTACGGTAGCAACTCTACTGTAGTAAGGTAAGCCCCCCATAACCAACCAAAACCCATAGCCAACGCCTATAAAATTGGGGTATATCCAACCCTCTTCCATCCCATTACCACCAACTCAGCTCCAAATGGAGGTTTGCTATTAGACAAGACCCTTACTTTTGGTCATTGCTTATGGGGGGTACCTATCACTGGCCACCCACTAAACATATCTGCACAGTTTGAAAATTCATAACTAATTCAATTTTCATTGGAAAAATATGAAATCACTTGGGTTGGAACTGTAATTCTATTGGCTATCACTGAAAAATACTAGAACAATTATCTCCTCTCTCCATATATGCTCATTCCTTAACTTGGCGGTTGTAGGGGGGCTTACCTTATGTGGTGCCCCCAAATCCGCGAACAAGTAGCCGGTGCCACTTAGGGTTTAACGCTCCGCTGGGGAACAAGCTTTCGAGTCCAAATTCTTTTCTCGTCGAACACTCACACACACACACAGCGTCGCATCGCATCGTCCGCTATGGGGACGCTGGGCCGCGTGGTGTACTCGCTCGGCAAGGCCGCCCGCTCCACCGGCCAGGCGCTCGATCGCATCGGCTCCCGCCTGCAGCTCGGCTACTCCTTCAAGGATGAGGGTCAGCCATTTCCTCATCTCCTCTCAATTAGGTCTTCTCCCTCGCATCCCGTGATTGTGGGGAATGTAGTGTGAAGAATTGAGGAAGTTTTGTTGCGATCTGCGTGCTAGGTTTGAGGATGCTTTCTTTCCTAGGGTTTGGGAATGGTTTGCTTGCTAGGGTTTGGGAATGTGTGTGGGATGAGGTTGTTGTACTTTTTTCTAGTGCGGTCTGTCTTGTGAGGAGGTCTTTTAGGAGGTGGTTTTCCGTTCGGGTTCTCTGAGGTGGGGTTTAGCCCTTAAACGTCAGTCGGGAACCGTATATACAGGTATTTTGCTCTGTAGGAATGCAAAGAATGTAATGAAATTTAGCTAGACATACACCTTTGGATTGAAGAATCTTCAACTAACATCTTTCATTTGGAGGTCATTTCAATATGTGAACCTTATCATGTTCAAATACGACACCATGTAGAATAATGTGACCTTCTGACGTTGAAGGGTTGGAGTAGGGTTGGGAGAGGAAGTGTCGTTTGATTGAGCTGGTTCATTGATTTTGAGAGCTTTGTACATGTGATTGATTTATTACTAGGCTTAGGAATGCGAGTTTACAGTCTTTTTCTGCCTACTTTTTTTGGTTTTCTGAGGTGCAATTTAGTGGATCTTGTTGTGTGCTTACCGTTTGTTGGCACCTTTTTTGTTGCAGTTTCCCAGCATCAGACTGTTTTGAGTGTCTTTGACAAGAAGCCTGTTGTTGGCGAGTCTGTATTTGTGGCTCCTAGTGCCTCTGTTCTTGGTGAGGTGGAAATTGGGGAAAAATCTTCCATTTGGTACGGGTGTGTCCTACGAGGTACATTCTTTGTTCCCTGTCGACTGTTTCTAGGGTTTGGTTTGTCACGTTTTTTGGGCTGCCTTTCAATTTGTGAATACAAGGAGATGTAAGGTTAGAGCGGGAGTTTATTATAATTGCATTAGTGCCTGTCTCTTTGTGCTCTTGACTTGATGTCTTGTGGATGTTAATGCTCCCTACAATGCAAGGGTCAGAAGGACGACATCTGGCAGCTCAGAAGCACAGTGATCTCGCACTTCTCTCCTGGCTGCTTTTTGAAGTAGCAGTTGGTTTTAGAGCTCTAATGCCAGAAAAAATGTAGGGTGGAAGCACAAAAAAAAATGTGGAGAATCTTCTTTCGTGTTTTCTCATGAAGGTACTACATGGCAGGTGATGTTCATCAGATTAAAGTTGGTTCGGAGACGAATATCCAGGACAACACCGTAGTGCATGTAGCGAAAACCAACGTTAGCGGGAATGTCGAGCCTACCATCATCGGCAACAGAGTCACCATTGGTATTGTTTGATCCACCTGAGTTGCTGTGTTTTATATTGACGGTAGTTCCCTGTCTCTCTCTCTCTCTCTCCCCCCATATGCAACCAAGTGCTACCTACGTTCTTCTAATCTGCTGTAATCGACTTTTTGATCATGCATTCACTCGACAGGGCACAACTCGGTGCTTCATGCGTGCACTGTAGAGGATGAGGCGTTCGTCGGCATGGGTGCCACCATTTTGGATGGAGCCGTCGTGGAGAAAGGTGCCATGGTGGCTGCCGGTTCCGTAGTGACACAGAAGTCTCGGATCCCTACTGGACAGGTCATTCTGCTTTCATTAGTCTAAATGGTGAAGTGGAAAGGAGCAAGGTGTTGCTGACTGTGTTCCACTCCTGAGTTGATGAGTTTGGATATTCACACTCTGCATGTGATGACAGATTTGGGCAGGAAACCCTGCGAAGTTCTTGAGGGAGCTCACAGCGGAGGAGCAAGCATCCATTTTGGGAAATGTGAGCGTTTATACGGATTTGGCGGAGATGCACGCCCAGGAGAACATGAAGACCTTTGGGAAGCTTGAGGCTGACAAGGCTCTGAGAAGCAAGTGGGACATGCAGGATGATGACTACGATTCCCACCTGGGCATTGTCCGCTCCAAGAGGCCAGAAGTTGAATTTCCCAACAAAATGATCTCCAAGGGTCCCCATTAATCAAATGTGCCTTCAATTTTTTGGTTTCTTTCTGAGTGGAAGTTCTGCGGTCGTTAATAAAACTTGGACCTAAATGTGTACTTCCTCATAGTTGGCGTTGGTCTTTGAATGATTTGAAAGTTGCGTCGTCACTTCTTTTCACTGTTCTTTTGAGGTTATCTCGTTTCTGACTTCCCAGTCCCAAGGATTTATTGCGCTTCTTGTTGTGTGGCTTGCATTGAATAGGACCATGGTCAAGTCCCGCTAATATTGACAACAAATCTGATTAGCACTGAGCAAGGAAGATGAAACTCATTATTGGTATAATAAGATGTGCCACTCTTTGATAAAATATGAAGTATGTGCGTTTCTAAAAGAATCTAGCTTATCCACCCAGTTCCTTCCATTCCTCCAACTGTTGTCTTGGAAGTAAAGGATGGAGGCCATTGATTTATATATGTTCTACATCATTTCATTTAAGAATTAACCAACGTAGTGCACTTGATAGCTGCAATATTCTACATCTGGAAGGTGAACAGTTATCCGTATTAACATGTTTCTATGATCGCAATGTATCATTTTACTATCATTGGTTGATGATACTAAACCTAAATTGGCCATGTCACAAGAATGCAAGAGTGACGTAGAAATAGTGTCCACCTTGCATTAGAATTCTATTCTGTCTGATATGGTACAAATCTTGGATCCTCCACTAAGGCAAAACTCCAAACCAAAGCGCATGATCCAGCTCACTATTGATTGTAGCCTTAATCTAGTTATGGAGTGGATAATTTCCACACTTCACTTCCCAGCTCTCGTCATGAAATTTGGAGAGTTCTAAATCTGTCTCAGTAAGCTAGATATGAGTAGGGCCTTCAACAAGAAATTAACAGCCTCAACTTACTAGAAACTGGACCTGTCCTCTGATTAAAAATCATAGATCAGAGGATGAAAATTCAAGGATCAGACGATGAGAATTCCACAGCAAGTGCCTTGATGAGAGCGCTCCAGCT